>JAOPHQ010005638.1:0-18823 GCA_030340625.1 Merluccius polli | reverse complement strand
TTGTTATTTTGTATTATTCTTATCTGTATGCGTATGTCTTAATGTTGTGACGTTTGCTCACAAATGGCTGCTTGGCACATTATAACTGACTATAACCGTATCTCAAGGTATAGGAGAGGTCCTTGCAATGATAGCTTATCTGTAACCGGTGCAATATTGGCACAGGGAGCTGAACCTTCAAAATAAAAGCACTCAGGATATTGTTCCTTTTGTAGCCTGTGGTGATGTTGTGGTGAAGCCTTGTGGTGGAAAGTCCCTCCACACGTCCCCCTTACTTAGTGGGACATTTTCCATGTTTCCCTCGGTTGTTCCAGATGAACGTTTTAAAATGATAATCATTTAATTTCCCCCGGTAGAGATGAACAGATCTGTACTTCTGTTTCCCCGCAATGTGGGAATTGCAAGATTCCAGTTTGTTCTTGAAATACGTTTTGTTGTTATTTACACCACTAGGGGATGTATAATATTCCTATATATATATATATATATATATATATATATATATATAAATATAATCTGGAGCTGTGGTAATAAGGATTTCCGTCTGGCTATATCCAGTGGATACTGTACATTCATATGGAAACAAATAAACTTGTTTTGCTAATTCAATAGAAGAGATGCTTTTTATTCAAATTGATTTTTAATAGTGCGTTTACAAAAGTAGTTAAAGGCTTTACACAAATAAGATTGACATAAGTGCACGAACACAAGTCATTTATGTGCACTGAGTATTAAACTATTTAGGTTCAAGTTTATGTTCAGTATGCATAAAAACTATTTACATTTACACTCGGCATGCAGACACAGAATGAGCTATTTTCTCTGAAAGTGTGTACATTACATATTACATTTATGTGTACATTACATATTACATAAATGTGTACATTACATATTACATAAATGTGTACTTTACATTTAAGGACTTAACTTCCAGGTGCGGCCATTGGATGAACCTCAAGGCGCTGCGCGAGCAGCTTTCCAGAAGCAGTAGTGCAGCAGCAGGTCTCTGGTTCCCCCTGCAGGCGGCAGCAGGTCCTCTGGTTCCCCCTGCAGGCGGCAGCAGGTCCTCTGGTTCCCCCTGCAGGCGGCAGCGGGTCCTCTGGTTCCCCCTGCAGGCGGCAGCGGGTCCTCTGGTTCCCCCTGCAGGCGGCAGCGGGTCCTCTGGTTCCCCCTGCAGGCGGCAGCAGGTCTCTGGTTCCCCCTGCAGGCGGCAGCGGGTCCTCTGGTTCCCCCTGCAGGCGGCAGCGGGTCCTCTGGTTCCCCCTGCAGGCGGCAGGTCCTCTGGTTCCCCCTGCAGGCGGCAGCTGATCCTCTGGTTCCCCCTGCAGGCGGCAGCTGATCCTCTGGTTCCCCCTGCAGGCGGCAGCGGGTCCTCTGGTTCCCCCTGCAGGCGGCAGCTGATCCTCTGGTTCCCCCTGCAGGCGGCAGCGGGTCCTCTGGTTCCCCCTGCAGGCGGCAGCGGGTCCTCTGGTTCCCCCTGCAGGCGGCAGCGGGTCCTCTGGTTCCCCTGCAGGCGGCAGCGGGTCCTCTGGTTCCCCCTGCAGGCAGCGGGTCCTCTGGTTCCCCCTGCAGGCAGCGGGTCCTCTGGTTCCGTCTGCAGGCGGCAGCGGGTCCTCTGGTTCCCCCTGCAGGCGGCAGCGGGTCCTCCGGTTCCCCCTGCAGGCGGCAGCGGGTCCTCCGGTTCCCCCTGCAGGCGGCAGCGGGTCCTCTGGTTCCCCCTGCAGGCGGCAGCGGGTCCTCTGGTTCCCCCTGCAGGCGGCAGCGGGTCCTCTGGTTCCCCCTGCAGGCGGCAGCGGGTCCTGCAGTCCGAGGAGCATTTCTAACCCTACTTTGTTGCGACGGCGCCACCTCGCGAATTGGATGACCGCAGAAGTGCAACCAAGGCAGTACTCCACCCAAATACTACTTTATATACAAGTACAGTACTTTAGTTTTATTTGTGTAACCCTGTATTGCAGGAACATACTACTCCCTATAGGAGATAACATAATATCATATATAAATTCAACACATCTATGAGGTCATCTTCAAGGTGCAGTGTGTTGAATTTAGTGGCAGAAATGGTATGTTTTAAAGAAGTATGTTTTAATTTGTGTATAATCCCATGAAAATAAGAATCGTGTTTTCTTTGCCTTAGAGTGAGCCGGTTATAATATCTACATATATAGATATAGATATATATACATAGGGAGCGGGTCTCTTCCTGCGTTTCATCTGCACCTTAGTATCACCAAACCACGCCTGTCACTCATCACACTGCCTCAGCACATTAATGTGGACTTTGTTTGTTTGTCTGTTATTTAGTACCTCTCTCAGTATCTTTACCATTAGTGTCTAGTAGTGTATAGTATCTGTATTCTTATTTGTTGAGTGTATTCCTAACTTCCTTTTTGCAATCCTGCTTGTTGTATGTTGTATGTGTATGTTATGTGTGATGTATGTCTACGCTACTTGGACCCTGAATTTCCCCTAGGGATGAATCAAGTTTCTATCTATCTATTATCTATCTATCTATCTATTATCTATCTATTATCTATTATCTATCTATTTATCTATCTATTATCTATCTATTATCTATATCTATCTATATCTATTATCGATCTATCTATCTATCTATTTATCGATCTATTATCTATCTATCTATTATCTGTCTATCTATTATCTATCTACGTAGTATTTTGAGTTTAACAATCTGGATAATGTCACAAAAATGCAACGAACGGAGCGGCTTGCTTCAAGAGTGCAACCAAAACCAATAGGAAGACCACACAGAGAAATGGGGGAACACAGGGAGCCCAAGACCCAGACCCGTCTTGTAGAGACATGGGAGACATGTCTCCACACAGGAGACATGTCTCCCATGTCTCTCAGGGGCCACAGGGGACAAAGTGCAGCACAAGACGGGCCATGAAACACTAACCAGCCTCCTGGTTGACCAACGCACTACAGAGATACAAGTAGAAAACCAGGAACAACAATAGTGTACAATTCATGTTTGCTGTTTTGGTTCTGATGCATTTTGTTTGGTTTTTACAGTGCATTTGGACAGCTTGGGAAGCTAGGGGCCCCTAGCGTGGGGAGCTAAGGGCCCCCTAGCGTGGGGAGCTAAGGGACCCTAGCTTGGGGAGCTAAGGGCCCCTAGCTTGGGGAGCTAAGGGCCCCCTAGCGTGGGGAGCTAGGGGGCCCTAGCGTGGGGAGCTAAGGGACCCTAGCTTGGGGAGCTAAGGGCCCCCTAGCGTGGGGAGCTAAGGGCCCCTAGCTTGGGGAGCTAAGGGCCCCCTAGCGTGGGGAGCTAAGGGCCCCTAGCGTGGGGAGCTAAGGGCCCCCTAGCGTGGGGAGCTAAGGGCCCCCTAGCTTGGGGAGCTAAGGGCCCCTAGCTTGGGGAGCTAGGGGCCCCTAGCTTGGGAAGCTAGGGGCCCCTAGCGTGGGGAGCTAAGGGCCCCCTAGCGTGGGGAGCTAAGGGCCCCCTAGCTTGGGGAGCTAAGGGCCCCTAGCTTGGGGAGCTAAGGGCCCCTAGCTTGGGGAGCTAAGGGCCCCTAGCTTGGGGAGCTAAGGGCCCCTAGCTTGGGGAGCTAAGGGCCCCTAGCTTGGGGAGCTAAGGGACCCTAGCGTGGGGAGCTAAGGGCCCCCTAGCGTGGGGAGCTAAGGGCCCCCTAGCGTGGGGAGCTAAGGGCCCCCTAGCTTGGGGAGCTAAGGGCCCCCTAGCTTGGGGAGCTAAGGGCCCCCTAGCGTGGGGAGCTAAGGGCCCCCTAGCGTGGGGAGCTAAGGGCCCCCTAGCGTGGGGAGCTAAGGGCCCCCTAGCATGGGGAGCTAAGGGCCCCCTAGCGTGGGGAGCTAGGGGCCCCTAGCGTGGGGAGCTAAGGGCCCCCTAGCGTGGGGAGCTAAGGGCCCCCTAGCGTGGGGAGCTAAGGGCCCCTAGCTTGGGGAGCTAAGGGCCCTTAGCGTGGGGAGCTAGGGGCCTGTTGAGTCCACAAGGACGGCCCCTTTAGTAAAAGTGGGCGGGGTTAACGACGACGCCGCCACCACCGCTCCCTCTGTTCATCCGTTTTTGATGGGATTGATGGGATTTCCCCCCCACCGCCGTTTCCAAGTTGACCAGGAGTGTAGTAGTGCTGTTGCTGCTCTGACACCTGAATGTTTCACCTGAATGTTTCTGAATGTTTCACCTGAATGTTTCACCTGAATGTTTCACCTGAATGTTTCTGAATGTTTCACCTGAATGTTTCACCTGAATGTTTCTGAATGTTTCACCTGAATGTTTCACCTGAATGTTTCACCTGAATGTTTCTGAATGTTTCACCTGAATGTTTCTGAATGGTTCACCTGAATGTTTCTGAATGTTTCACCTGAATGTTTCACCTGAATGTTTCACCTGAAAGTTTCACCTGAATGTTTCTGAATGTTTCACCTGAATGTTTCACCTGAATGTTTCACCTGAATGTTTCTGAATGTTTCACCTGAAAGTTTCACCTGAATGTTTCTGAATGTTTCACCTGAATGTTTCTGAATGTTTCACCTGAATGTTTCTGAATGTTTCACCTGAATGTTTCTGAATGTTTCACCTGAATGTTTCACCTGAATGTTTCTGAATGTTTCTGAATGTTTCACCTGAATGTTTCACCTGAATGTTTCACCTGAATGTTTCACCTGAATGTTTCACCTGCATGTTTCACCTGAATGTTTCTGAATGGTTCACCTGAATGTTTCTGAATGTTTCACCTGAAAGTTTCACCTGAATGTTTCTGAATGTTTCACCTGAATGTTTCACCTGAATGTTTCACCTGAATGTTTCACCTGAATGTTTCTGAATGTTTCACCTGAGTAAAGTCCATTGTGTTATTGTTGTGGGTCAGCTCCGCCCGCCGCCCTGCAGGCCCTCATCAGGCTCTCGTAGCTGAGGAAGGTGACGGCGTTGACCGGGAAGGCCCTGGCGCTGTTCAGCAGGAGGCCCCTGAAGAAGACGCGGGGCCCCTCCTCCCGGCCGCTCAGCAGGATGCAGTGCAGGACGCCGCGGTACCGCCGGCCGCCGGCGCCCGCCAGCTGGAGCCGGGCCTTCACCACGTCCATGGGCGTGGCGCAGGCCCAGGTCACCACGCCCGCCGTGCCGCCCGCCATCAGCACCGCAAACGTCCCTGGAGGAGGGGGGAGGGAGGGGGGGGGAGGAGGGGGTGGTGGTGGGAGGAGGGGGGGAGGAGGTGGGAGGAGGGGGGAGGAGGGAGGTGGGAGGAGGGGGGAGGAGGTGGTGGTGGGATGAGGGGGGAGGAGGGAGGAGGTGGTGGGGGGAGGAGGGAGGAGGAGGAGGGGGTGGTGGGAGGAGGTGGGAGGAGGTGGGGGGGGGGGAGGAGGTGGGAGGGGGTGGTGGGAGGAGGTGGGGGGAGGAGGTGGGAGGAGGAGGGAGGAGGTGGTGGGAGGAGGGGGGAGGAGGTGGTGGGAGGAGGGGGGAGGAGGAGGTGGGAGGAGGTGGGGGGAGGGGGGGAGGAGGAGGAGGGAGGAGGGGGGAGGAGGTGGTGGTGGGAGGAGGGGGGGGGTGGTGGGGGGAGGAGGGGGGAGGAGAGGGGAGGAGGTGGGAGGGGGGAGGAGGGAGGAGGAGGTGGGAGGAGGAGGGAGGAGGGGGGAGGAGCGAGAAGCGGCGCCGTTACTGGCGGCGTTCGCACACAGAGGAGTGGCTACAGGAGGTCAGGTGATTATGGAGATAAGTTCATGTAGGAGGAGGTGTGGGGGTCAGGAGGTCAGGTGGAGGTTTGTGTTTGGTCAGGTTTAGTGAACACAGCTACTGGGTTAGTTGGTAGTTAGTTAGTTGGTAGTTAGTAGGTTAGTTGGGTTAGGCAGGAAGCCCTTTCTGGCAAACTTCTCCTGTGTGCGAACATTTACCAGCACCATGGCTACCTGCCTTGCACTGCTGGTTTCTCTGGAAGCTAAGCAGGGGCTGGTCTGGTCCATCTCTGGATGGGAGACCAGGTGGTGCTGGTAGAGGTGTTGGAGGGCCAGTAGGGGGTGCTCATCCCTCTGGCCTCTGTTAGACCCCCAATGCCCCGGGACGGAGACGGGGACTCCGTCCCGTCTAGAGCACCGTCTTTCAGATGAGACGTTAAACCTGAGGTCCTGACTCCCTGTGGTCACTAAAGATCCCACTCATCACTAGAGAGCTAACCCCGGTGTCTCCATCACTAGAGTAGGGTGCTAACCCCGGTGTCTCCATCACTAGAGTAGGGTGCTAACCCCGGTGTCTCCATCACTAGAGTAGGGTGCTAACCCCGGTGTCTCCATCACCAGAGTAGGGTGCTAACCCCGGTGTCTCCATCACTAGAGTAGGGTGCTAACCCCGGTGTCTCCATCACTAGAGTAGGGTGCTAACCCCGGTGTCTCCATCACTAGAGTAGGGGTGCTAACCCCGGTGTCTCCATCACTAGAGTAGGGTGCTAACCCCGGTGTCTCCATCACTAGAGTAGGGGGGCTAACCCCGGTGTCTCCATCACTAGAGTAGGGTGCTAACCCCGGTGTCTCCATCACTAGAGTAGGGGTGCTAACCCCGGTGTCTCCATCACTAGAGAGCTAACCCCGGTGTCTCCATCACTAGAGTAGGGGTGCTAACCCCGGTGTCTCCGTCACTAGAGTAGGGGTGCTAACCCCGGTGTCTCCATCACTAGAGTAGGGGTGCTAACCCCGGTGTCTCCATCACTAGAGTAGGGTGCTAACCCCGGTGTCTCCATCACTAGAGTAGGGTGCTAACCCCGGTGTCTCCATCACTAGAGTAGGGGTGCTAACCCCGGTGTCTCCATCACTAGAGTAGGGGTGCTAACCCCGGTGTCTCCATCACTAGAGTAGGGGTGCTAACCCCGGTGTCTCCATCACTAGAGTAGGGTGCTAACCCCGGTGTCTCCATCACTAGAGTAGGGGTGCTAACCCCGGTGTCTCCATCACTAGAGAGCTAACCCCGGTGTCTCCATCACTAGAGTAGGGTGCTAACCCCGGTGTCTCCATCACTAGAGTAGGGGTGCTAACCCCGGTGTCTCCATCACTAGAGTAGGGTGCTAACCCCGGTGTCTCCATCACTAGAGTAGGGTGCTAACCCCGGTGTCTCCATCACTAGAGTAGGGGTGCTAACCCCGGTGTCTCCATCACTAGAGTAGGGGTGCTAACCCCGGTGTCTCCATCACTAGAGTAGGGGTGCTAACCCCGGTGTCTCCATCACTAGAGTAGGGTGCTAACCCCGGTGTCTCCATCACTAGAGTAGGGGTGCTAACCCCGGTGTCTCCATCACTAGAGTAGGGGTGCTAACCCCGGTGTCTCCATCACTAGAGTAGGGGTGCTAACCCCGGTGTCTCCATCACTAGAGTAGGGTGCTAACCCCGGTGTCTCCATCACTAGAGTAGGGGTGCTAACCCCGGTGTCTCCATCACTAGAGTAGGGGTGCTAACCCCGGTGTCTCCATCACTAGAGTAGGGGTGCTAACCCCGGTGTCTCCATCACTAGAGTAGGGGTGCTAACCCCGGTGTCTCCATCACTAGAGTAGGGGTGCTAACCCCGGTGTCCCGGCCAAACTCCCAACCCGGCTCTTGTACCAACATGGCCACCTAATCCTCCCCTGGTCTCTAATTGGTTAGTTCATTCCTCACCTCTCCACTGTGCCAGTGTGTGGTGAGCGTTCTGGCGCATACTGTCTGCCTGCATCACCCAAGTGGTGCTACACTCTGGTAGCGGATGAGGTGTCATATCTCCCCCACACACACACACACTATGTAAGCGCTTTGAGTGACCTCCAATAAAGCGCTATATAAATCCAATCAATTATTAATTATTATTATTACACAGTGACAGCAAGGCGGCCATTTTAATGTGGTTTGAAGGTTGAGTTATATTGTACAGCGGCGGCTAACTGTAAGTTGTACTTTTATTACACCTAATATTTAACAGAGACTTATCTCTGCTACTTCAGCGTTTTTTTGTATTTATCACTACTGTGTGTTTTCCTCTATGTTGTAGATAATGCTGCTTGTCTTGTCATGTGACCACGATGTCGTACTGCACATGTGATCACATTGACTTTAATCACAGACGCACTCTGGAGATTATATTCAGAAAACTATTTTTTGCATTTAGCAAAAAAAGTGACTTCCAGTATATGCAGTTACAGGGTTATATATATATATATATATATATATATATATATATATATATATATATATATATATGTATGTATGTATGTATGTATATGTATGTATGTTTAATCTAGATTAATCTAGATTAATTCCAAGATTACAGTTAGATTAATCTAGATTAAACAAATTAATCTATGCCCACCACTAATATATACACACATATATATGTATATATATATATATATATATATATATATATATATATATACGTGTGTGTATATATTATATATATACTAGAGATGGGCATAGATTAAAATATTTTATCTAGATTAATCTAGACTAATCTTGAAATTAATCTAGGTTAATCTAGATTAACGTGGCTCCGTTGAATGATGTCGAAGGTGTCCATAATATGTGTTTGCTACCTAAATAATGACTTATATTACCTAAATAATGACTTATATTACCTAAATAATGACTTATATTGCCTAAATAATGACTTATATTACCTAAATAATGACTTATATTACCTAAATAATGACTTATATTGCCTAAATAATGACTAAAAGTGGGTCTGCGCGATTGTTGAGCGGAGGGGGTGCTACCGGAGCTTTTTGTTGCCAAATTGTTGAGCGCGGGGGGGGGGCTACCGGAGGATTTCGGTTCGCGATAATATCGGCAATAAAAATATTATCACCGATAAAAATCGCGCGTTATCGGCCCATCACTAATATATATATATATGTATATATATATATATATATATATATATATATATATATTACTCCTCTGTAAGAATAATTTGGCACCAAAGTTCCCATGAAGGACAATGATTGACCAAACTGATAATTAAACCTTTGAACTGCGTACAGTTATTAGTCAATGTTAATGAACGTTTTTATTACATCGACCTCAAGGTTGCCATGGGGACTGAACCCAAACCCCCTAATCACAGACTCTCTAAAGTGTTTGGTGTTATTTCTGGTTCTGGTGTTGTCGTGGTTTCCTCTCTAAGCACATATATATCCAGCGTTTGATTGGCTGATGTCAGCGCTCACCTGGCTCCGCCCCCGGCGCGGCGAGGGCCCGCCTCACCAGCTCGTAGGGCAGGAAGTAGAGGCCGTAACACGGGACGTCCCGCAGCGCCAGGGCCAGCCCGCCGCGGTAGAGGCCCCGGGGCCCGTCGGCCCGCAGGACGCTGGACACGCAGTGCAGCGGCCCGCGGTAGCGCCGCCCGCCGGCCGCCGCGCTCTGCAGGCGCACCTTCACCAGGTCCACCGGGGCCGTGATCGCCACCTGGAGGTCAGAGGTCGGGGGGGCGGGGTTAAGGTAGGGGTTAAGGTACTCGAAATGTCAACATTTTTAAATCAAATCTTTTTGTTGTTATATTTTCTTTAGTAATTAGCTGTGTAATAAGCGGTACATTATCCTTACGGAGCACATGGAGGTCTTCTGCTATGTGAAGTGAAGAGTGAAGAGTGAAGTGAAGAGAGTGAAGAGTGAGGTGAAGAGTGAAGAGTGAAGTGAAGAGTGTGGTGAAGAGTGGAATGAAGTGAAGTGAAGAGTGTGAAGAGTGAGGTGAAGAGTGGAGTGAAGTGAAGAGTGAAGTGAAGAGTGAAGTGAAGTGTGAAGTGTGAAGAGTGAAGTGAAGAGTGAGGTGAAGAGTGGAGTGAAGTGAAGTGAAGAGTGGAGTGGAGTGAAGTGAAATGAAGAGTGAAGTGAAGTGTGAAGTGAAGAGTGTGGTGAAGAGTGGAGTGAAGTGAAGTGAAGAGTGTGAAGAGTGAGGTGAAGAGTGGAGTGAAGTGAAGTGAAGAGTGTGAAGAGTGAGGTGAAGAGTGGAGTGAAGTGAAGAGTGAAGTGAAGAGTGTGAAGAGTGAGGTGAAGAGTGAAGTGAAGTGAAGAGTGAAGTGAAGAGTGTGGTGAAGAGTGGAGTGAAGTGAAGTGAAGTGTGAAGTGAAGAGTGTGAAGAGTGAGGTGAAGAGTGGAGTGAAGTGAAGAGTGAAGTGTGAAGTGAAGAGTGAAGTGTGGAGTGGAGTGAAGTGAAATGAAGAGTGAAGTGTGAAGTGAAGTGTGAAGAGTGAAGTGAAGAGTGTGAAGAGTGAGGTGAAGAGTGGAGTGAAGTGAAGAGTGAAGTGTGAAGTGAAGAGAAGAGTGAAGAGTGAGGTGAAGAGTGGAGTGAAGTGAAGAGTGGAGTGGAGTGAAGTGAAATGAAGAGTGAAGTGAAGGGTGAAGTGTGGAGTGAAGTGGAGTGTGAAGAGTGAAGTGAAGGGTGAAGTGTGGAGTGAAGTGGAGTGTGAAGAGTGAGGTGAAGAGTGGAGTGAAGAGTGACCTGTGACCTCACCCCCACTAGGCCGGAGAAGCACCCCGCCGCGAACACGTCGGCGGCCGGCGGCGCGCGGGCGCGGTCGCCCCGCCGGGACCGCGCGAGGTAATCCAGAGCGTTGCTATAGGAACCGAAGATGGCGGAGTTGGCGAGGCCGGTGACCAGCACAGGGAAGGCCATGCCCCTGAAGAAGCCGCGGAGCTGAGGGGGGGTCAAAGGTCATTCAGTCCACTCACACACAAACACAGATGAATCAGTAACACTAACCCTGTTACTACCTACCCCCTCGTTAGCGTATGTCCTGGCCACACAGTCCAGCATGCCTCTGTACTCAGACCCCACCTGCAGCCGCACCTGGGGGGGGGGGGGGGGGGGGGGTGTAACGTTAGGATTTAATCTAAAATACATTTATAATATATAATATAGAAGTAGCACCAACTGGCCAGTTTGACCTTTCACCTTGACCGTGTCCATGGGGTGTCCGACCGCCACGCCCAGCGCTCCTGTCGTCACAAAGGTCACAAAGGTCACAAAGGTCACAAGGTTACCGCCACCGCGTTTCACGCACACTCATTTAACACGCGTGTTTAAAACTTACAGCCCACCTGAGATGCAGCCGGCGAAGTACTCCACACACGGCATCGCTCCACCTGTGAACTCATGAACACATGAACACATGAACACATGAACTCATGAACTCATGAACACATGAACTCATGAACACATGAACTCATGAACTCTTAGGACCGCTTTCTGAATGGTGAGCATTAAGCGTCACAACACTGAACTTATTGTATTGATCCTTACAGGACCACACACACACACACACACACATACCACACACACACACACACACACACACACACATACCACACATACACACCACACACACACACACACACACATACCACACCACACCACACACGCACATACATACATACATACATACATACATACACACACACACACACACACACACACACACACACACACACACACACACACACACACACACACACACCATACACACACACACACACACACACACACACACACACCGTCTGTAAAGCCGTTGTGCAGCGTCCGTCTCTCTCTCCAGACGCGTTGTGTGTTCCGTTACTTCAGAGCAAAGTTCGCATGAAAGCTTAGAAAGCTTATCAGCGACATTCCTGCTGTGAGGACCAATAAGGACGACCGATGCAGAGACCAGCTTTACCTAAACAGCGGCATACTGCCAGAATAGAAATATTAAATATTATAAACCTAAAGCGGAATGTGCCGGAATAATAATGCCCGACGAGAAATGTATGGACGACGCAGAGGCGTGAAGCGGTTGCTTCCGCGAAGTCCATTCATTTGTGTTAACGGACACCTCGAAGGGCATTATCCCGCTCATACCATGGTCACTAACGAAATAAATACATATTTAATCAATTAATAATACTTTAATGTGTTTTTTAGAGTTAAAATCGTGAGTTTTTTATTTTATTTTTTACAAGTCGAGCGGACTATTTAATATCTCCCGTATGCAGGCGTTGCCAAGCAACGTGGCCATAGCGTCTTCATAGCGCCAACGTCTTTTTAACCCACACCCTCCAGCCAATCAGAATCCAGTATTCACCTCCCAGCCCATAGTATAAGTATAATGGTTGTTACAGATGTAACTGTGTTGGTTATATGCTGATCGCCCATTTAAACCATAGCAGGACTTTAATACCGACTTTTATTTACAGAAAGACATTAGAGCTGTCAGTTATATGCTGTAATGGAAAAGGAGCTGAAGAAAACCATTGAAGCACCGCAGTACAACAGCAGCAGATATGAGTGCACTGGATTTATATTATATATTACATAGTTATGCATGCAGGTACTTTGAAACGAGAGAAGGCGGCGATAGCTCATAAAAGATTCACGGCCGACACAACAGAGCTAGAGGACATTTTGTCCCAACATGGACCAACAATAAAGTGACTGCATGTGACAGACAATGGAAGTCACTTGTGAAGTTTTCAAGGAGTATCAACAGCAAGTAAGCATTGAGGAGGAGGAGGAGGAGGAGGAGGAGGAGGAGGAGGAGGAGGAGGAGGAGGAGGAGGAGGCCATCCTGATGCCCCAGACGGTCCACCATAGATGGGCACCATACACTTCACCTAATGGCGGACAATGAGTGATAAATGCATCTAATCCAGGATCTAGGGCTGAGCATCGTAGGGCTACAGGTAAATGTTCAGCACTGAGGACGAAGACCAGCCGCTCCACATCAGAGGGAAGAGGACAGTGAGGAAAAGCGGATTGTCCCCACGGTAACACAAACACCTCTGCACACAGCCTCAGATTAAATGTATGAACGGTCGAGAAAACCAAGAATACTGTTCCATTATGAAGCCATTCACAGTCACACTGGACATCCTGCAGGGTGAGGAGGACATCCTGCAGGGTGAGGAGGACATCCTGCAGGGTGAGGAAGACATCCTGCAGGGTGAGGACATCCTGCAGGGTGAGGAAGACATCCTGCAGGGTGAGGAAGACATCCTGCAGGGTGAGGAGGATATCCTGCAGGGCGAGGACATCCTGCAGGATGAGGAGGACATCCTGCAGGGTGAGGAGGACATCCTGCAGGGCGAGGACATCCTGCAGGATGAGGAGGACATCCTGCAGGGTGAGGAGGACATCCTGCAGGGTGAGGAGGATATCCCGCAGGGTGAGGAGGACATCCCGCAGGGTGAGGACATCCCGCAGGGTGAGGAGGACATCCCGCAGGGTGAGGACATCCTGCAGGGTGAGGAAGACATCCTGCAGGGTGAGGAAGACATCCCGCAGGGTGAGGAAGACATCCTGCAGGGTAAGGACATCCTGCAGGGTGAGGAGGGCATCCTGCAGGATGAGGAGGACATCCCGCAGGGTGAGGACATCCTGCAGGGTGAGGAAGACATCCTGCAGGATGTCCTCACCCTGCAGGGTGAGGAAGACATCCTGCAGGGTGAGGACACTTCAACCAACGCTAGAAGTTCTAATAAAGCCCTGCAGTGAAACACGGCCTATCGCAGATGACCGCTGGACTGCCTGACATTATTTAATATTATATATCACATTATTGTGGGAGCAATCGGAGGTCAATTTGCCACGACTCTCAACTCTGGGGATGCGTTGCTGGCCGCTGTCTCGCTGCGCTGGGTAAGAGAAGAAGCCAGAAGAGCCACGTGAAGCTCCTGCTCCCTTCCAGAGGAGCCTGCAGCCCCGACGGCCGACCCTCAACCCTCCAGCGAGGACGACTTCCTTTCTTTTGACATACAGTATGATGATATCCACCACCGACTCCAACATGGAAATACAGGGTATCTGCAGGTTTCAGCAAGTCAAATTTAAGACTTTTTAAGACCTTTTTAATACCACCTTGAATGAAATTTAAGACCTAAAACGTGAGCCAACGTCGGAAACGGACGTCTTCCAGCCAACTGTCCTTGAATTTGCACTTACCCATTGTCGCAGACTAGCTAGCAGGCGCGCTGATAACCGTTTATATATGCAGCTAGCAAGAAAGAAGCCTCTCTACATGTCCCGAAAAGTCCCGCGAGAAAAATAAATAAATAAATACTCCTGCCCCGACAAATTTAAGACCTTGAGTTAAAGTATTTAAGACCAGCATATGACATTTTTAACGAATTTAAGACTTTTTAAGGCCTTAAAGTTAGAAACATGAATTTAAGAAATTTTAAGGCCTTACATTTAGAAACATGAATTTAAGACTTTTTAAGGCCTTACATTTAGAAACATGAATTTAAGACTTTTTAAGGCCTTACATTTAGAAACATGAATTTAAGACTTTTTAAGGCCTTACATTTAGAAACATGAATTTAAGACTTTTTAAGGCCTTACATTTAGAAACATGAATTTAAGACTTTTTAAGGCCTTACATTTAGAAACATGAATTTAAGACTTTTTAAGGCCTTACATTTAGAAACGTGAATTTAAGACTTTTTAAGGCCTTAAATTTAGAAACGTGAATTTAAGACTTTTTAAGGCCTTACATTTAGAAACGTGAATTTAAGACTTTTTAAGGCCTTACATTTAGAAACGTGAATTTAAGACTTTTTAAGGCCTTACATTTAGAAACGTGAATTTAAGACTTTTTAAGGCCTTACATTTAGAAACGTGAATGTAAGACTTTTTAAGGCCTTACATTTAGAAACATGAATTTAAGACTTTTTAAGGTCTTACATTTAGAAACATGAATTTAAGGCTTTTTAAGGCCTTACATTTAGAAACATGAATTTAAGACTTTTTAAGGCCTTACATTTAGAAACATGAATTTAAGACTTTTTAAGGCCTTACATTTAGAAACATGAATTTAAGACTTTTTAAGGCCTTACATTTAGAAACATGAATTTAAGACTTTTTAAGGCCTTACATTTAGAAACATGAATTTAAGACTTTTTAAGGCCTTAAATTTAGAAACATGAATTTAAGACTTTTTAAGGCCTTACATTTAGAAACGTGAATTTAAGACTTTTTAAGGCCTTACATTTAGAAACGTGAATTTAAGACTTTTTAAGGCCTTACATTTAGAAACGTGAATTTAAGACTTTTTAAGGCCTTACATTTAGAAACATGAATTTAAGACTTTTTAAGGCCTTACATTTAGAAACATGAATTTAAGACTTTTTAAGGCCTTACATTTAGAAACATGAATTTAAGACTTTTTAAGGCCTTACATTTAGAAACATGAATTTAAGACTTTTTAAGGCCTTACATTTAGAAACATGAATTTAAGACTTTTTAAGGCCTTACATTTAGAAACATGAATTTAAGACTTTTTAAGGCCTTACATTTAGAAACGTGAATTTAAGACTTTTTAAGGCCTTACATTTAGAAACGTGAATTTAAGACTTTTTAAGGCCTTACATTTAGAAACGTGAATTTAAGACTTTTTAAGGCCTTACATTTAGAAACATGAATTTAAGACTTTTTAAAGCCTTATATTTAGAAACATGAATTTAAGACTTTTTAAGGATGCGCGGACACCCTGAAATAGAGGTGATGGATGATCTCCAATCTGCCCTACGATGGAAAGCCTGCACCAGTTTCCAATAATTAAACACATCTCACTCCGCTATAAGCGCCGTCCAGCGCACCGCTCCACAGACTCTTCAGTCCGGGAGTCTTATGTCACATCATTATGTCATTATATATATAACTGTTGATTCTTTTCATCTGATTTTAGCTTGAATTCAAGACCATCATATTACACAGCCACACAAGGTTGGATTGAGTTTGGCTGGTCCATCACCTGTCAACAAATAACAGTAACACATGTATGTTACACAGTAACACATGTAACATACGACACGTCAACAATATTCAGGAAACAAGCTGAACACGTTCCTGTGGTTAGAGCTGCTTCTATCTATAGGGTGAAGGAGGACAATGTAGAGTTCAATTTGTTAATTTTATTATGCCAACTTTCCAACATCTCACACACACACACACACACACACACACACACACACACACACACACACACACACACACACACACACACACACACACACACACACACACACACACACATTATATATATATATAGTGTGTGTGTATCAGTCTGTATTTTGCTTCTGGCTGGAGTTGAAAATCTTGGCCAGCAAGGACACATTCGATTGGCTCTTCTCCTGAATGAGGCGGGCCTTATCCTGGTTCCTCTTCATTGATTGGCTCTTGTCCTGACTGAGGCGGGCCTTATCCTGGTTCCTCTTCTTCAGCTGGATCTCCTCCTCCGTCTGCCGCTGGGTAAAGTCCCATGACCGCTCCTCCAGCTGGGACAGAGAGGTGAGTGAGATGTTAGAGGTGAGGTGGACCTACATGTCTCTGAAGGAGACAGAGGTGGACCTACATGTCTCTGAAGGAGACATTAGAGGTGGACCTGCATGTCTCTGAAGGAGACAGAGGTGGACCTACATGTCTTTGAAGGGGAGATTAGAGGTGGACCTGCATGTCTCTGAAGGAGACATTAGAGGTGGACCTACAGGTCTCTGAAGGGGACATTAGAGGTGGACCTGCATGTCTTTGAAGGAGATATTAGAGGTGGACCTGCATGTCTCTGAAGGGGACATTAGAGGTGGACCTACATGTCTCTGGAGGAGACATTAGAGGTGGACCTACATGTCTCTGAAGGGGGCATTAGAGGTGGACCTACATGTCTCTGAAGGAGACAGAGGTGGACCTGCATGTCTCTGAAGGAGACAGAGGTGGACCTACATGTCTCTGAAGGAGACATTAGAGGTGGACCTACATGTCTCTGAAGGAGACAGAGGTGGACCTGCATGTCTCTGAAGGAGACATTAGAGGTGGACCTACATGTCTCTGAAGGAGACAGAGGTGGACCTGCATGTCTCTGAAGGAGACATTAGAGGTGGACCTACATGTCTCTGAAGGGGACATTAGAGGTGGACCTACATGTCTCTGAAGGGGGCATTAGAGGTGGACCTACATGTCTCTGAAGGAGACATTAGAGGTGGACCTACAGGTCTCTGAAGGAGACATTAGAGGTGGACCTGCATGTCTCTGAAGGAGACATTAGAGGTGGACCTACATGTCTCCTTCAGAGACCTGTAGGTCCACCTCTAATGTCTCTGAAGGAGACATTAGAGGTGGACCTGCATGTCTCTGAAGGAGACATTAGAGGTGGACCTACATGTCTCTGAAGGGGGCATTAGAGGTGGACCTACATGTCTCTGAAGGAGACATTAGAGGTGGACCTACAGGTCTCTGAAGGGGACATTAGAGGTGGACCTGCATGTCTCTGAAGGAGACATTAGAGGTGGACCTACAGGTCTCTGAAGGGGACATTAGAGGTGGACCTGCATGTCTCTGAAGGAGACAGAGGTGGACCTGCATGTCTCTGAAGGAGACAGAGGTGGACCTACATGTCTCTGAAGGAGACAGAGGTGGACCTACATGTCTCTGAAGGAGACATTAGAGGTGGACCTACATGTCTCTGAAGGAGGCATTAGAGGTGGACCTGCATGTCTCTGAAGGAGACAGAGGTGGACCTACATGTCTCTGAAGGGGACATTAGAGGTGGACCTACATGTCTCTGAAGGAGACATTAGAGGTGGACCTGCATGTCTCTGAAGGAGACATTAGAGGTGGACCTACAGGTCTCTGAAGGAGACATTAGAGGTGGACCTACAGGTCTCTGAAGGAGACATTAGAGGTGGACCTACATGTCTCTGAAGGGGACATTAGAGGTGGACCTGCAGGTCTCTGTACCTGGTCTCCCTGCGTCTCCATCTTCCTCCTCCTCTTCTCCATGCTCTGGCTCTTGTCCACGTTGCTGAGGAAGAAGTTGGTTTCTCTCTTGGCCTGTGAGACTTCGGTCCGCAGGCGCTGCCTCAGAACCGTCTGCTCATACACCAGACGCTCGCTCAGGTGGGTCCAGTGGAACCGATGCAGGTACTGCAACACACATGTCAACAGGGCTAAGGTCTAGGCGGGTCCCAGCAGGTCTGGTCTCAGCCGCGACATCTTACACAAAACTAGTCACCCCCCCAACACACCGGAGAAACCCAAAGGTCCAGACCTTCATACTCCAGAGGTCCGAGTGGAAGCGGTGGTGCTTCTTGTTGCCCATGGGCGTGTTGTGGAGGGCGGCTGCCACTCGTTTGGCGATCCGCTTATCTGGGAACTCGACCCAACCCTCTGTGAAGTTACTGCCCCTGGACCCGGCCTTCCTCCTCCTCTTCTTCACCACGCCGTCTGCAGAGGAAGACACTCCTGTTTCACTCACTGAAATAATACTGACACTCATGCAAACTGATGACATCATACTTCTATACAGCACATCTGTGAAGATCCTCGCTGGGATGCAGAGACAACGGAGACCTTCGCAGAGCTGCCTGGATTCACACTTCCACTTCATGTATACTTCATGTATACTTCATGTAAACTTCATGTTTACTTCATGTTTACTTCATGTTTACTTCATGTATACTTCATGTTTACTTCATGTATACGTCATGTAAACTTCATGTTTACTTCATGTTTACTTCATGTTTACTTCATGTATACTTCATGTAAACTTCATGTTTACTTCATGTAAACTTCATGTATACTTCATGTTTACTTCATGTATACTTCATGTTTACTTCATGTATACTTCATGTTTACGTCATGTTTACGTCATGTTTACTTCATGTTTACTTCATGTAAACGTCATGTTTACGTCATGTTTACGTCATGTTTACTTCATGTTTACTTAATGTTTACTTAATGTTTACGTCATGTTTACTTCATGTTTACGTCATGTTTACGTCATGTTTACTTCATGTTTACTTCATGTTTACTTCATGTTTACGTCATGTTTACTTCATGTTTACTTCATGTTTACGTCATGTTTACTTCTGTT
>JAOPHQ010005637.1:15000-17998 GCA_030340625.1 Merluccius polli | reverse complement strand
GGCGCTGCTTGCATAACCCGGCGCCCTGCGTGCTACGGCTGTGGTCCAACACCTAGCAGGGGCTCAGGTTTCGCACTGCATGTTCTTATCGTTACAAAAAAAGGGATTTTATTCAAATGCGCAATTTGAACCTACTTGTGTTATCGCTGCGCACACACGCATGCACACGTATGCACACACACACACACATAGGCAACATTTCCATGACCTCGAGGGGTGTGGCCCCCAGGTTTCGTCGACAGCGAGAAAAAGTGCGTCCCGGCTTATAGTTGCAGGCACCGAGCTCACATGCGGTCGATCTCCTGTGTTATCTTTTGCATCTTCGAGCTTCAAAATAAAAGACCCCTGTGACAAAAACAATGACGATGATGTCGGTCTCACATCCTGGAGCCTCAAACCTTTGACTCGAGCGGGAGAAGGACGTCTCTGTTTTTGTGTTGTTGACATTTAAGGAAGCAAGTCAACGGCCGAAGGACTTTTGCTCGCAGTATTTACGTGATAATTGAGAAAATTGGCCCCAGAGAGTTAAGACCACATGAAGAAAGACGTAAGATCTTTCCCTCTGAGCTGTGAATGTTTTCCTTTGAAACCCCAAGGAGCACGAGGAATGATATCATCTGTGTGACTCTGCAAGCTTTGTATGTTTGTGTTTAAAGGGAGGGTTTTGCTAGTCAGGGCCGTGGACTAATTCCCGTTCCCTCTCTCTGTGTTTTTGTGTTTTTTTGTTGTTACCCCGAGGCCACACGGGGATCGTATCTCTGATTCTGGTTTCGAGTTAACGTCTGGGAGCCGCTTTCCTATCTGTCATCTTGTCTTCCTCTGACATCGATGGGCGCAAGCGAGACAAACGGAGCCTCCTCGGAAAACGACGGAAAGTAAACCAGAAAGGTGGGACTTTGTGTTGCGACGCCACACACACCAAACACCACCAACCATTCCCCCCTCTCTCACTCCCCTGACCTCCCCCCCCGCCTCGTCTCACCCCCCTCCGCCGTCTCACCCCCCATGGGCCTCTGTCTGCCTCTCTCCCACTTCTGTCAGCAATGACTCTTCGGATGGTATTTACAAGGCTACAGACATTGAAACACATGTGCCCCCTTTTAAACACCATCAGGGAGCTGATAACACACACACACACAACACACACCGTGAACACACAGCCCACCTAACCCCCACCCATTGGGCGGCGGGTGGGGGGTCATTTGTCTTTGTTTTCAACAGTGGATCCCAGACGTTGTGTGTGTGTGGTGTGTGTGGTGTGTGGGGGGGGGTTTCCTAAGTCGGACCACATGCACTAGTGATAGAAAATGGTGAAAACACTTTCGACTCAACCCTTTGAGAGGCAATAACGATAATACGTAATGGCCGTACTGCAAACTCGGTCCTTCTGGGGGGGGGGGACGAGCTCGTAAAAAAACGCTCAGTGTTTGCTTCAGGTTCAAACACTTGGCCTGTTCTGCCTGTCTTGTCTGTCTGTCTGTCTGTCTTATGGCCCGATGGGATGCGAGGCAGGGGGTCACCATCCGTCAACGTATATATATGGTGGGTGTTTTTCTTTCAGGGGGGGCTCTCTCTCAAGAGTGAGCAGCTTTCTGGGCTGTCGTCGAGCGACTGAGCAGGTCCTCCATGGAGGAGGAGGAGGAGGAGGAGGAGGAGTGCCTCCGAGGAGTTTGCAGCAGCCGCCGCGCCGTACAGCGGCGAGCGGGGAGAGCCAGCGGACGGGTTTTTGTTCGAAAACCGCAATTCAGCTGTTCCATGAGAAGACTTTGTGGGTGCTGCCACGGACCTCAGGCCCATTATGAACGCCCGGTGCGTCTTCGTCTTTCTGCTACAGACGCGGACGACGCGATCCAAAACCTTCCCTTCCTTTCTTCTCTTTCCATCCTATATACCCTCCCTCCCTCCCTCCTTCCCTCCCCTCCTTCCCTTCCCTCCCTTTTTTCTCTTGGCGTCTCCCTCCTCCTCCTCCTCCTCTTCTGTTCTTTTCCCTGGCAACTCCAGCTTTCGCGTATGCTATTTCTCTCTCTCTCTCTCTGTCTCTCTCTCTCTCCCTCTCTCTTTGCCTTCACTATACGCCACGATAAAATGTTGGCCCAAAGGGTTGACATGTGGAGCCTTTTTTTTTTTTGTGTCTGGGTTTGCCAGCGAGAAGAAGAAAGAAAGAAAGAAAGACGCGGCGAGGAGAGGAGAGGAGAGAGAGAGAAAAAAAATTAAAAAGAAGAGAGGATAGCCTTCGTGGCTTAATGTCCGTAATGTCAGTTCAACGTTCAAAACCCCAGACGGGTTAGAAAGGGTCAGATGGAAAAAAAATGGCTTTTTCCTTGGCTGGAAATCCGGGGCCACGCATCGTCTCGTCTTCCGAAAGTACATCAAATCACGCAGTGTCCGATTTTGAAGTGTAATTAGAGGACCGAGATCTCAAGAGAACAAGTGAAGTGAAGCGTTGCCGCCTTATAGCAGTGCATTTGAGGACTATGGGCTATCGTGTATATAAATATATATAAATATATATATTATATTGCAGTACATTATCTCCTATTATATTTCGTTCTCTTCTTCTCAATGCCTAACATTGTCTCATCCGATGAGCTCCACGTTCATTTTTCCTCCCAGACCAAAGTTAAGTCCCATATTCCCCCCCCCCTCTCCCTCCCCACCCCCCCTCCCTGCTGGCACTATGTCCATGTAATGAATGAGCTAGGAGCCCTGCGGTCGCTAACCGTGAAGCCATCAGTCGTCTCTTTGATACAGGAAACTTTAACAGTACAGGATTAATTGGACTCCGTGTTGCCAGGTACTGTGTCTGCGTGTGTGTGTGTGTGTGTGTGTGTGTGTCTGTGTTTTTTCTTGTCCTCCTCCCCCTCCTCCTCCTCCTCCTCCTCCTCCTCCTGCTCCTGCTCCTTCAAAGAGTCTTCGTTTTAGTCGGCCCCATTGCAATTCAGGACCTATTCGTTCTCCCGGGCAAAGCACAGCAGGAAGCATGAATACGTTGATGCTG
>JAOPHQ010005637.1:0-12500 GCA_030340625.1 Merluccius polli | reverse complement strand
GAGCTCAGCGCTAACGCAGCCAGGATCAAGCAGGTGTGCTCTGTCACGACGGGGGGAGAAAAAAAAGGAAAAAGGCGGAGGAGGAGAGGAGGAGCCGCGGCGGAGATAGAGAGAGAGAGAGAGAGAGAGAGAGAGGGAGAGAGAGAGAGCAGGAGGGAGGGAGGGGCTGTCCACTCTCAGGCTACTCTCAGGAGTTGAGACAATTGCAGGAGGAGGAGGAGGAGAAAAAAAAAAACACACGAATGACTCGTCGACGCTTCCCAAAAACAGCTGGA
Organism: Merluccius polli; assembly: GCA_030340625.1. Lineage (NCBI taxonomy): Eukaryota > Metazoa > Chordata > Actinopteri > Gadiformes > Merlucciidae > Merluccius > Merluccius polli. Next base: position 12,225 of record JAOPHQ010005637.1, on the reverse strand, counting down.
AAATTGGAAAAGTGAGAGGAGAGAAGCTAGGGGGAAAAAAAGGAAAAAGAGAAAAGAAAAAAAAAAGAGAGAAAAAAACAGAAAGGCTGTCTGGATAGAAAGGAAGAAGAGGAGGAGAGAGAGAGGGAGAGAGAGAGAGAGAGAGGGGACAGACGAGTGGATGCCAAGCGTTCGCTCAGGATGTCATCTGGTAACGATAGATCCTTTTAAAAAGCACACACGGGAGTCACACACACACACACACACACACAACAACAAATAACCCCCCCCCACTCTCTTTCCCACACAATATGGGTAGACTCTGCTCACAGCCCTCCCTACACTCCCCCCCCCCTTTTTGGCTAATCCCACATTGGGTATTCCACAGTGCACCCCCCCCCCCCCCCCCCCCATAGGGGCCCCCAAAAGTCTTGGTCCGGTTTGTTTGTTGGACCCCTTTTGAGAGGCGGCTTCCATCAGAGTTCATTAGTATGGAAAAAAGAGACTGACACTTTTATTGTAAATCCCCCAGTCCACACACACACAACACACACACACACACACACACCCATGTCCTGCACCCCAGTGGCGGTTTTAGGCCGTTTTGTGGGGGGCCGAGATTGAATTTGGGGAGGCTGAAGCCCCCCCCAAAACTGGCCTAAAACCAAAGGAAGAGGACATTTTTACCTTTCCAACAATACCAATATTATTTTTGTACTCCAAATAGAAGCCGAGATATGTCCTAATTAATACGGAAGGGGTTGTCAGCTCGGTCTGGGTTCAAGGCCCGGCGAGGGAGATCTCTGTGGCGCCGTCTTATTTCTATGTGATGTGAATTGTGAAGTACACGTGCAAATTCTGTCCTTCTCACACCGGGTTGCTTGTTGGCGCCACGGAGAGAGCCATGCGCTATGACCTCCGGGGAGCTGGGGTTCGAGTCCCGGCAAGGGAGACCTTCATGGGTTCGTCTAATTTTGGTTCAAGTCCCAGTGAGGGAGTGTGCTGTGGTGTCGTCTTATTTCTACATGAATTGTAATGTCAAATACAAGTGCGACTTTCCAGCACATCACAGCGGGCGTCCAGGTGGCGCAACGTCGAGAGCTGCACGTTATCAGATCTGAAGTCCAGTGTTCGAGTCCCGGCAAGGGACATCAATGTGTTTTCCTCTTGTGTATTGTGATGTCAAATACAAGTGCGACTTTCCAGCACATCACATTGGGCGTCCAGGTGGAGCAACGTAGAGAGCTGCACGTTATCAGATCTGTAGTCCAGTGTTCGAGTCCCGGCAAGGGACGTCTATGTGTTTTCCTCTTGTGTATTGTGATGTCAAATACAAGTGCGACTTTCCAGCACATCACAGTAGGCGTCCAGGTGGCGCAAAGCAGTGCGCTGCAGGTTATCAGATCTGTAGACCAGGGTTTGAGCCCCTGACGACGTCTATGTGGTTTCCTCTTGTGTATTGTGATCAAGTGCGAGGTTCAAGTCCTGCTGATTTCCATGAAAAGTCACTGTGAAGTTCTTTGAAATTTCTTAGTCAAGTATAATTTCCAACCAAATGTTATTGTTTGAGTCCCTGCAAGTATGGCCACCAAGAAGGAAGAACCCAAGCCATTTTTATATGCATGTTGTGTATATGGGAAAGGGGGGGGGGGGGGAAAACTCATTCATTAACTACTTAATTAAAGATCTGGGGGGGAAATCATTCATTAACTACTTAATTAAAGACACTTTCATGTCCAACCGCACACAAAAAGTTTTCAAGAAAGCTTTGGTTATAACACCCCCCCCAGCCCCTATGAAGGGGGGATGGAGGGGTTCTGCTGACATTGAGGGCCTTTTTGGGGGTACCTCGTTCATGGTGGCCATGTGAGCAGGGACTCAAACCTGAGCCTGCAGAGTGTTCACCAACAGCCCTTACCGCTGAACCACCAAGACGCCAGCTAAGACACGGTCGGAAGTTATACTTGACCTTACAATTCACATGACTTGGAAATAAGAGATCGTATTTGATCACGAGACGACATACAACCACCTAGATGTTCCTTGCCGGGACTCGAACCAAGGTCTACAGATCTGATAACCTGCAGCTCTCCATGTTGCACCACCTGGACGCCGACTGTGATGTACTAGGAAGTCACACTTGTATTTGACATCACAATACACAAGAGGGAAACATGCAGATGTCACTCGCCGGGACTCGAACCGCCAGCCTGCAGGGACAATAACCTGCAGCACTTTGCTCTGCGCCACCTGGACGCCCATTGTGCCATACTAAGAAGTCGCACTTGTATTTGACATCACAATTCATGTAGAAATAAAACGCCACCACAGCACACTGCCTCCCTCCCTGGGACTTGAACCCGGGTCTCCTGTGCAGGTCACACACAACTCTCCCCCTGCGCCACAAGGTCCCACTTGCATTTGGCATTACAATTCAGGTGACGTAGAAATAATCACCGGCGACCCCAAGAGCCCTCTTCTTATATCTCGTTGTCCCGGCCAGTGGTGGTTTTAGGCCGTTTTAGGGGGGGGCTTCAGCCTCCCCAAATTCAATCTCAGCCCCCCCAAAGGTCTGATCCTAGAACCGCCCCTGCTGCACCCCCAGTGTGTCAGTGTGTCTGGCATTGCCGGTACTACTGGATGGATGGCAGAAAAACTGCTGTTGGTCTCAGTTGTTTTGTTTTTTAATGACTGACTAGACAAGTAAAATGAGTCACTCGAGGAAGTTTTTGTTTTTGTGAGTTTGTTATCTTTAACAGGTTATATTACGGGTGGAAAGCTACCTCAATGTTTTGTTGGGTACCTGGGAAATTGCCTTTTTTGTTTGTTTCCCCGGGCGACCTTGAATCACCCAAACATCATCTGACTGCACCCTGAGCCCCTGCGTCGTCAAAGTCTCAATCTTTGGTTGCACTTTATGTTACAGTGTCCTGTTACAGTGTCGTTCTTCAGTGTGTGTAATACTGTGTAATAAGCCATTTAACAGCATGTACTTAATGTGTAACAGCATTACTGAACTGCACAGTGTGATTGGGGTCAGGGGTTAAGGTTTAGGAATAGGCAAACAAGCGGTAGGGTTGGGGTTCGGCTAGTCCATTACGTTATTACATATTAAATACACGCTGTGACAGGTTGTTACGTTGCTTATTACATGCTGTAATTACCACTGTACCAAGGACACTGTAGCACAAAGTGTAAAATGTGGATAGAAAACCGATAGCTGTCAAAAACATAGCATCATAGCTCCAATGTGTTGAAGCCTCTGTATCGCTCTCATTACACACACTGACTGAAGCGTGGATCAGCCAGCGGCGGCTCCTCTCTCCTCACCAGCGGCTCAATCTCACACTCTCACAGATCCTCAGATGTAACATAGCGTGATGTCGGTAGCAAATGAAAGGAGCGAAAGCACGCAGCTTTAAAATGACCAGCGACAGCGAAATGCGCTACGCAGCTGGCGTCTAAATGAAATGATTGCTAGGAAAACAACAGACCGCCGTGCTAAACATGACAAAATCCGGCGTCGGAGCGCCATAACAGATGAAAAGATAATCGGCGACAGCGCACCGATTATGACAACATTATTCATGTCTTATGAACACAAAACACAAAGTGTGTGGGTTGATTATTAGTCAGAATTAATAATAAATGAGTTCTGCTGACATCATAGGCTCATTAAAGGTCAGAGGTCGCGCGTACGCTGTAGACTCGAGACCTTATGGTACGGCGGTGGCGAGATAAAGAGGGGCCCTTGTGTTGTGTGTGCCGGCCCCTAAACCGTTGCGGGCCCCAATGCGGCCGCATTACCTGCATGTATGGTACTTAGGCCTCTGGTATCGCCTGTTGTCCCCGACGACAAGCCCTGCCTGACGACAAGCCCTGCCTAACGACAAGCCCTGCCTGACGACAAGCCCTGCCTGGCGACAAGGAATGTCTTCATTTCCCCCATCAGGCCACACTTCCCCCTCTTTTCATGACTGTTTATTCTGTTCATTTATTTATATTATTTATTCTGAATTAATTTTATATATATTAGTCACAGGCGGAGTGGAGCGTGTTTGGAGATGGAAGTTAAAGTGTCTAATACTACTACTATGTGCGTTATATGGAAAATTAAATGAACTGGAAAAATCTACAATGAAGTTTGCTCTAGCTCTTGTGGATGGTGTACATGGTGTGGGTTTAGTCTGAGCGAGTGTGTGTGTGTGTGTGTGTGTGTGTGTGTGTGTGTGTGCGTGTGTGTGTGTGTGTGGGAGCACATCTGTAACCAGGTCTTTCCAACATGTGCTGTTTTTTCCACTTCTCTTTGTGAATGAGTGAGTGGGTGGGTGTGAGTGAGTATGTGAATGAATGAGTGAGTGAGTGAGTGAGTGAGTGAGTGAGTGGGTGAACATCTGCAACCGTGTCTTTCCAACATGTGCATTTTTTCCACTTCTCATTGTGAATAAGTGAGTGGGTGTGAGTGAGTATGTGAATGAATGAATGAGTGAGTGAGTGGGTGAACATCTGCAACTGTGTCTTTCCAACATGTGCTGTTTTTTCCACTTCTCTGTGAATGAGTGAGTGGGTGGGTGTGAGTGAGTATGTGAATGAATGAGTGAGTGAGTGAGTGAGTGGGTGAACATCTGCAACCGTGTCTTTCCAACATGTGCATTTTTTCCACTTCTCTTAGTGAATGAGTGAGTGGGTGTGAGGGAGTATGTGAATGAATGAGTGAGTGAGTGAGTAAGTGAGTGAGTGAGTGGCTGAACATTTGCAACCGTGTCTTTCCAACATGTGCGTTTTTTTTCCACTTCTCTTAGTGAATGAGTGAGTGGGTGTGAGGGAGTATGTGAATGAATGAGTGAGTGAGTGAGTGAGTGAGTGGGTGAAGGGGTCTTTCCAACATGTGCGTTTTTTTCTCTTCTTTTTGTGAATGACTCATATGCACACACTCGCCGATTCACTCAATCACACCCAGAGTGTGAGTGAGTGGGTAAACATCTGCAACCCTGTCTTTCCAACATGTGCTGTTTTTCCTCATCTCCAACCCTTCACAACCAAACATTGATTTAGATCGCAAAGGTTAAAAAGGATGCTAGCGTGGATATAATTTAGCTTGACTGAAGACCCCCTCTAACCACACACACACACACATGTACATACACACATCCGCGCGTGCACACACACACACACACACACACAGATCATATAACAGAGAGCAGGTTTAGTCCTGCCTCTGCTCTCTCTTTCTTTCTCTCATCTGTAGACTGCGACTTTGCAGGAGGCAAAAGGCGGACCACACACATACACGCACACACGCACCCACGCACGCACACACACACACACACACACACACACGCAGTCCAAGCGGTTCCAGGCCAGTGCACAACCAGATCGCTGCATTCCAGTACGGGAACAGATACGCTTTCAAACAGCCCGGATGGAGATAAAGTACCACTCAGTGCCCCCCCCCCCACCCTGCCAGCTGCCCAAATCCCTTATAAAGGTTAACAGGCCCATTTACAGGATCATGTTCATTTAGTTTGTTTCAGAGTCACTTACTGCTCCGGTTCTGGGGGGGGGGGGGGAGACGTGGATTTCGCTTCTGCTAAGAAACACAACATTGTGTTGGACTATAGTTCAGATAAGTCTTTGCAAGCGAAGCCAACTAACATGTCAAGCCATGTCAATTAATAAAATGACTATCTCCAGAGGGTGCGGTGAAGGATGAGGTGGAGGATATCTTCAGAGGAGCTGAGATCCTGTTGGCACCCAGATGAGAGGAATACCGATCTGATTGTGAGGGGCCATGCGAGGGTTTTCAGATCAGATAAGATGAGATGATAACTTCATTAATCCCGAAGGAGATTCATGTGCCAGAAATGACAAAAACCTACAAATTAAAACAATGAAGTAATACATGTTAAATGTATAAGGAGTAAATGCTAACATCAATACAAGTAGGGAAAATGATCACTAGACTCCCCCTGGGGTGAGCTGTCTTCAGATCAAGAGGAGCATCACCCCCCCCCCATCCTTACCCCTTGGAGGGGGAGACCAGAGCAGATACACGTGGGAAGACAAGAAAAAAAACAAAACAGGGGTAGACGAAGAGAGGAGCCGTGGGGATGAAGACCGGCGATGTCGAAACACGAAGTGAAAAATGACGTAAACCTGAGCAGAGGTGAGAGGTGAGGAGGAGAGAGAGGAGAGAGAGAGAGAGAGAGAGAGAGAGAGAGAGAGAGAGAGAGAGGGGGAGAGAGAGAAAGAGAGGGGGTGACTGAGTTTGACCTGTGATGAAGCCGGGAATGGGCTTATTGGGAGGTTTTTGATGGTGTGTGTGTGTGTGTGTGAGAGAGAGAGAGAGAGAGAGAGAGAGAGAGAGAGAGAGAGAGACAGAGAGAGAGAGAGAGAGACAGAGAGAGAGAGAGAGAGAGAGAGAGAGAGAGAGAGAGGGGAAGGCAGCACACGTTTACAGGTATCAACCTGTAATGATGGGGTCTACAGGTCAGCCACGAATACCGGTCGTAACTTTCCGTAACCATCTCTCAAATTGAGAAATATAAGTAATTTATGGCTGCTATTGTGGTGTGCTATTACTATTATTATTATTATACACAAGGAAAGAGCTAGCGTCTACACACACACACACCTTAATCTACCTTTAATTACTGTGAGAATATATCTATATTTACCTCCTCATATTCGCCGACTCCTCTTCCCCTTGATGTGCGGCGTCCTACCTGCTCCTTAAAGGTGCTGTAGGTACGATTGAAGAGCTATAATTTGAGTCATTTGTTAGAAATTCCTGAGCCAACCCATCAGCTATTATATTAGTGAGCGAAACTGCGCTGCGTGAGAGTATCTGACGACTGAACCCGCCTCCGTGTGAGACACGTTAGATATTAAAACCGCTCCCGGGTCGTTTCTGACCAATCTGGGCGTCTCTCCTCTCCTCTGATTGGTTCGGCGAATCCATCTTGATTGTGATTGGGTTGTTTATTTTCTTCTCTCTTCTGCACTCCCCGGCCCTGCAACTTGCAAATCTCACACACTTTATATCTTACATGCTTTATATCTTACATACTTAATATCTTACACACTTTATATATTACATACTTAATATCTTACACACTTTATATCTTACATGCTTTATATCTTACTTTATATCTTACATACTTAATATTTTACACACTTTATATCTTACATACTTTATATCTTACACACTTTATATCTTACACACTTTATATCTAACATACTTTATATCTTACTTAATATCTTACACACTTTATATCTTACATACTTAATATTTTACACACTTTATATCTTACATACTTTATATCTTACACACTTTATATCTTACACACTTTATATCTAAAATACTTTATATCTTACTTAATATCTTACACACTTTATATCTTACATACTTAATATCTTACATACTTTATATCTTACATACTTTATATCTTACATACTTAATATCTTACATACTTAATATCTTACACACTTTATATCTTACATACTTTATATCTTACACACTTTATATCTTACATACTTAATATCTTACACACTTTATATCTTACATACTTAATATCTTACACACTTAATATCTTACACACTTTATATCTTACATACGTAATATCCTACACACTTTATATCTTACATACTTAATATCTTACATACTTAATATCTTATTACATAGCAGCTTGAACTCATTTCCAAGAGGCCGTGTTGTTGTTGCATGGAGCAACAAGGCCATCAAAATAACACCTCACCTCGAAACCTCTTAGTGTTCCTCTCTTCTGGCGCGTATGGAGTTGGAAACTAAGTCATTTTTGTGGCCATTGATTTCGACCAGCGATGCCCTAAAGAGGAATGATGTATGAGGACACTAATGGCCGTGTTGGACTCGCCCTGAGCATTTTACGCGCGTCATAAGTACACACAGGTTTGATCGATGGCGGCCATAATGTCATGGTCGTCTAAGTAGCGTGTGGGAACGGAAAAACGAGAAAGAAATAAAGAAATAACGGTGGTGACTCAAACCAACTCACCAACCCAACCAACTAACCCGACAAAACCGCCGACTAACAAACCGCCCAAGCCAGTTTTAGATGTGTCCTTGAATACGGTTGAATCATAAAATGGCTGTTGTGTTGACTCCTTATTAGTCTCATGGCGAAAGTAACTTTTACACACTGACACCTGGCGCTTTGCCGGCAGCTGAAGCAAATGATGAATATTAAGGGAATATTCGAATAAATTGCAGCATAATGCACGACTGACAGAGGCATCATCACGGCCGTCACGCTCGCTGCTTCCTCATTCTCGCTTATCGTCACGGACGTCGGGGGAATATTGTGGCTGTGTGGTCGTTGTTCCTGCGGTGATGGGGTTTTGCCATAACAAGCTGAAATTATGTTGACTTTAACTGTCGGGACACGGAGAGGCCTTTAATGTGGCGGCGTACGTGGGCAGGGTAGAGGAGTGCAGGGGGGGTGGTGTGTGTGTATGTGTGTGTGTGTGTGTGTGTGTGTGTGGGGGGGGGGGGGGGGGGGTTGTGTGTGTGTGGGGGGGGGTCTTTCTGAATGAGTCCATGTGTGCTTCCAGTAAAAAAAGTGGATAACGGTTTGGGACACAGTCACCCACTTGAGTTAAATTAGCGCCGGGATTGAGCGCAGTGTTTATTTCAGTGTTTACGTGTGTTTACTGGATATAATGCCGATGAATGCTTATGGAAAAACAGCGTTGTATGTTTCTAATCAAACGACTGGAAATGTGTTGTTGTTGTTGTTGTTGTTGTTGTTGTTGTTGTTGTTGTTGTTTGCATATTACGAAAAGGAGAGTTTACCAGGTGATGCTTTATATACAATAGTAGTCATGGTGAACGGAAACACATAACACAAATATGTACATTTCTATAGCCCATTTCCTGACCGCATTGGGCTGTAGAAGTCTGTTATTTCCATTTTTGCAACTGAAATATATATCAAAAACTAATGGCCAAAACAGACAACACACACATACACGCATGTACATAAACACACACACGCACACACACACACACACACACACACACAAACACAAACACTACCCCACACCACCCCTGGGATTGGACCAGGGGTAGTGTGGGAAATGTTCGTATTTAGACTAGTGTGGGAAATGTTGTATTTCGACCAATCAGATCGGAGCTGTGTTTTGATGTCAATAGATATGGTAATCAAACCCTTTGAAACTGTCATTCTTCTCTTTAAGACATTACACACACACACACACACACACACACACACACAAAGACAGTTGATGCACTAATTATCAGGGTGTGCATGTGTGTGTGTGCATGTGTGTGTGCATGTGTGCGTGTGTGTGTGTGTGTGTGTGTGTGTGTGTGTGTGCGCTTGTGTGTGTGTGTGTGTGTGTGTGTGTGTGTGTGTGTGCATGTGTGCGTGTGTAAAGACGGACAGTCACAACAAACCTAGGCTCCACTGATCCCCTATGATAACAATGACCATATAAAGGACAACACGCTAGGGAAGACACGCTAGGGAAGACACGCTAGCAGTCAGGACCCATCTTCTCACCCCCCCCCCCCCCCCCCCCCCCCCCCCCCCCACTGGCCCCCACCTGATCCCTAAACATGCTGTCATAAAGGCCAGCGCTAGAGATAACACACACACACCCACACACACACACCATGTATACATACAATGGAAACTGTTGCTCAAAAGAGGTGTTTTGGTACGAACGGGCCCCCATTCAACGCAAGCCGGGATTTACATCTCCATGGCGACAGACGTCCTACTTAAAGGAAAGCATCTCAAAGTTTACATCCCACCCTGTAATGAACATGGGGGTGGGTGTTGTGTGTGTGTGTGGGGGGAGTGGGGGGATATACTGTACAAACACAGCTGTCTGGCCAATGAGCGGCGCGGCGTTCGGGCGTTGATTAATTGCGATTGGACGGTTTCAGAAGATGGGGGCGGGTGGATGGAGGGGCTTTTCAAAGTAAAGGTGTGTCATTTGCACTAATGGGCACTCATGCCGCCGCCGCCGCCGCTGTCACTTAATAACATCATGCATGACCTTTATTTATAAAAACAAGCTGAACAAACACAGCTGTCTGGGGGCTCAGTGGGATAACAGCAGTATTGATGTGATTGTGGGGTTTAGGGGAGGAAAGAAAGGCCTGGGAATGGGAAGTTACCAACTCTGTATTCTGCGCTTTAACTTTGGTACGAGGGAGGTGCCTTATGAAAAAAAAACAATTGAAGCAAAAAAAAATGTTTTAGCCACGTCAGGCTGGGGGCTAAATATGTATCAGACCGCTTCAACATTATCATGCTGGGTTTGTTTGTGTTTGCTGGCTTTTATTTTGTGCCGGTTGCTCCACTTCCTGTTGTTCCCGCTGAAGAATGTTTCTGGAGACAGGCGACGCACCTCATGAATAAAAAGATAACAAGATGGGATCGAAATCGAAGGAAATATGATCAAAGTTGGAATGTGCTTATCCATCACTGATCCCCATTCCTATTTGAATGGGCGTCGTTTAGTCTTAATGTCGTATTATTCCTCTTAACTGTTCTTTGTGATAACATCTTGCTTTCAGTTGATAGTTAGTCTTTTGTAATGGCAATTGATATATTTAAAATCAAAAACCAAATTCAATCTGGTATCCAGAGGGAGTCAATAAAATAATCATAAAAACGTCTTGACAAACTTTTGTGTCGTTTTTTTTTTTTCAGGTCACATAAATCTCTTCCAGACGTCGGTTTTCCCAAACCATTTGTCTTCATCTTGTTGAAACATAACAGATTCGCCATTGGTGTGACCACCCCCCCCCCCCCCAGTAGTACATGTCAACGACAGATGTAGAAACAAATTGTATTATTTGTCACTTGGGTTTAATTACTAATGAATAAATATTGTCCACATCACTGTGTGTTCAAGTGATATGGTCGCATCAGGTTTTAATAACAAGGTTTCCAGACGCCATATTGTGAGGGCAGCGTTGTGAGATAACAGGTAACCCCATTACTGTGACAAATCAAAAGTGAATGAGGGGAGATGTCAATGTGGCCTTATGGAAATTGCTGATTCTCCAGACGCGAGAAGCAAAGCATCTCCAGTTGCATCAGGTGGCACATGCAGAAAATAACCACCAGACTCTGGCAGAGCCGCCGTTGGCACGGCAACTACCCACCGAACACACGGGCGCAGGGAAGGAAGTAAGGCTATATGCCGGTGCGGGAGCAAGTATGTGTTGAAGGTTAGGGTTAAGGTTAGAAAAAAATATATACGATTTAGGATTAATCTGTAGTACGTGGTTCTGGATGATTTTCGTACTTTTTTCTTTTTCTCTCCCTGAGCATCTTACTTTCCACTTTGGTCTGTTTTTCATTATATGGAGGCGGGAGACGTCAGCCAAACGCTTTCACCGCTGCCAAAAAACTTAGAGAACATTCCCAAAGTCATTTGGGATTATGAAGCTAGTGTGATACGGCGGTTGCCAAGCAATTTATACAATGGAGGGGTTCAGTCTAATAATTATATAGGGAAGAAAAAACAAGGTGTATTAAATGTGTGTTTGTTATTGTAATGTACAGCAACATTGATGTCATTTCTGTGTTAATTATTTGGGTCATTTTGTTTGGTTCGTAAGAAAACACTTAAAAAAACATTGAAATGATACCAGAATGTGTAAACCAATAGAAGTGACTCCACTACACGTCTTTGTTTTGTGGTGTTTGGCAAAAGCTTCATTAATGAAATGTGATACGGCGTGTTTTCCCCTTTGGACGGACCATGTAACTAATATCAAAAAAGACACACAGAACCGTTTCATTATTTGGAGGACGAACAAAAAATGTGTTCCCCCCCCGTTCCCACACACACACACACACACACACACACACACACAAACACACACACACACACACACACACACACGCACACACACACAAACACACACATAGCGGTGGTAATCCTCTGGTCACCTCTGTGCCGAGGCCCCTGCCTGAAGTAACAACTGCGGCTGGAGGTCACGCTGTAACCGGGGGCAACCCCGAAACCACATCCCCACTTCCTGTTTTGCAGGATGGATAACAACCGCAGCATGAGTAGGTAGGTGTGTCCTGAAAAGTGCTATACAAATAAAAGGTATTGTTATTGTTATTATCATTATTATCATCATTCTTCTTCTTCTTCTTCTTCTTCTTCTTCTTCTTCTTCTTCTTCTTCTTCTTCTTCTATATTATTAATCGATGT
>JAOPHQ010005636.1:0-11043 GCA_030340625.1 Merluccius polli | reverse complement strand
ACAAACCCCTCCCAGGGGATTTGTCGACTGGGCTTCAATTTTTTTTATACGTTCAGGAGGTGGAGAAAAGTTGTGCTATTTGCGACTCTACGTCAAAGGGTGTGGCCGTGGCGTGCCGTCAAAGTAGGCCATATTCAATTCCGTGATCTTTTTTGCCGTTGTATTTGAACAAACTCCTCCCAGGGGATTTGTCACTTGGGCTTCAAAATTCTTCAGTACACTCAGAAGATGTCACTTGAGAAAAGTTGTGCTAATTGCGACTCTACGTCAAAGGGTGTGGCCGTGGCGTGCGGTCAAATTTGGCCATTTTGAATTCAGTGGTAGTTTTTTACGATGTTTGTGAACTAACTCCTCCCAGGGATTTTATCTTTTCTGCTTTAAAATTCCTCAGTACAGTCAGAAGATGCTGCTGAACAAACCTTGTGCTATTTGCGACTCTACGTCAAAGGGCGTGTCTGTGGCGTGTCCTCAAATACCATTCTATGGTCTTTTTTTCCAATGTTTGTGAACAAACTCCCCCCAGGGAATTTGTTTGTTCTGCTTCAAAATCCATCAGTACAGTCAGAAGATGGTGCTGAACAAAAGTTGTGCTCTAAGCGACTCTACTTCAAAGGGCGTGTCCGTGGCGTGTCGTCAAAATTACTCTATAACCTCTGGGATTATGAACAACTTTCTTCTCTTCTAGCCAAAGATATGGGGGGGGGGGGGGGGGGAACACATTATTTCAGACTGTTTACCTGTCTGACATAATTTGTACCCCCCCCTCAAAATGGACAGATGAAGCTTGACCATCAAATGATTTATTGTATGTATACTTCACATACTACTCTATAACCTCTGACAGACTGTTATTTCAGACTGTTTACCTGTCTGCCATAATTTGTATCCCCCCCCCTCAAAATGGACAGATGAAGCTTGACCATCAAATGATTTATTGTATGTATATTTCACATACTACTCTATAACCTCTGGGATTATGAACAACTTTCTTCTCTTCTAGCCAAACATATGGGGGGGGGGACACATTATTTCAGACTGTTTACCTGTCTGCCATAATTTGTATCCCCCCCCTCAAAATGGACAGATGAAGCTTGACCATCAAATGATTTATTGTATGTATACTTCACATACTACTCTATAACCTCTGGGATTATGAACAACTTTCTTCTCTTCTAGCCAAAGATATGGGGGGGGGAACACATTATTTCAGACTGTTTACCTGTCTGACATAATTTGTATCCCCCCCCTCAAAATGGACAGATGAAGCTTGACCATCAAATGATTTATTGTATGTATACTTCACATACTACTCTATAACCTCTGGGATTATGAACAACTTTCTTCTCTTCTAGCCAAAGATATGGGGGGGGGGGGGGAAACACATTATTTCAGACTGTTTACCTGTCTGCCATCATTTGTATCCCCCCCCCTCAAAATGGACAGGTGAAGCTTGACCATCAAATGATTTATTGTATGTATACTTCACATACTACTCTATAACCTCTGGGATTATGAACAACTTTCTTCTCTTCTAGCCAAAGATATGGGGGGGGGGGGGAACACATTATTTCAGACTGTTTACCTGTCTGACATAATTTGTCCCCCCCCCCCTCAAAATGGACAGATGAAGCTTGACCATCAAATGATTTATTGTATGTATACTTCACATACTACTCTATAACCTCTGACAGACTGTTATTTCAGACTGTTTACCTGTCTGCCATAATTTGTATCCCCCCCTCAAAATGGACAGATGAAGCTTGACCATCAAATGATTTATTGTATGTATACTGCACATACTACTCTATAACCTCTGGGATTATGAACAACTTTCTTCTCTTCTAGCCAAAGATATGGGGGGGAACACATGATTTCAGACTGTTTACCTGTCTGCCATAATTTGTAACCCCTCCCCCTCAAAATGGACAGATGAAGCCTGACCATCAAATTATTTATTTTATGTATACTTCACATACTACTCTATAACCTCTGGGATTATGAACAACTGTCTTCTCTTCTAGCCAAAGATATGGGGGGGGAACACATTATTTCAGACTGTTTACGTGTCTGACATAATGTGTATCCCCCCCTCAAAATGGACAGATGAAGCTTGACCATCAAATGATTTATTGTATGTATACTTCACATACTACTCTATAACCTCTGGGATTATGAACAACTTTCTTCTCTTCTAGCCAAAGATATGGGGGGGGGGGGGACACATTATTTCAGACTGTTTACCTGTCTGACATAATTTGTATCCCCCCCTCAAAATGGACAGATGAAGCTTGACCATCAAATGATTTATTGTATGTATACTTCACATACTACTCTATAACCTCTGGGATTACAGAATTGTTCCACTTTGTATCGTGCGGCGAACGCATTCAAATTGAGAAACAACGTGTATTAACGACATGGGCTGATCAGTGTGTGTGTCTGTGTGTCCTAGTTACAAGAAACGGGACAGTCGTCTTCTGGGGAAAACTCGAGAGGAACGCGAGCCGTGTGGAGACATGCTAAGAGCCTGCAACAACCGCAATTAGCATGCACAAATAACCACTTGTCGCCGCTCGTTTCTCATCAGCCAATGAGCTCACATCGTCAACTCCAATTAGTCTAATTAGTGAAGCAAATTGTTCCTTGGTTGGTTGTTTTGGGTTTTGATTTATTTACGTATTTGTTTTCTTTATTCCCACTTGTCTCCCCTCTTCTCTCCCCGGACGGATGATTGATTGAAGATCGGGGCGCCTGTCTTATTTACAGCATATATTTAGCATTTTGGAATTGATATTTATATTCTGTATTTATCTTAATTTTATTAATTTAATTTATATTTAATTTATATCATCATTAATATCTTATTTTGTATTCTACATCCTGCACAGTTGCTTTTTGTAATCCTTCTTCGTAACACAAATTCCTTGTTTGTGACAGCTTTCCAGGAAAGAAAACTATTTCAGATTCGGATTAACAATCTCCTTCTTTATTATTCCCGTTTCCTGGAAAAGTACCGCTTTCTGCGGTGTTGGTCTGCCATATTGTTTCCATCATCACACACACACACACACACACACACACACATTCACACACATTCCCCCGGGAAAATGATTGGCACGCCTGGTTAAAATCAACGGCTCCAGCTTCCACCGCAAGATGGTTAAAATGGCGAACCCCTTCCCTTTTAACCACCACCACCACAAGGTGTAGTGGTGGTGGTGGAAGTGGAGGGGAGGGGGGGGGCGGGTGGGCAGCTGGAGTACATCAGCCCGATTACAGGGCCCATCTTGGGCCGAAATAAGGACTGTCACTGCATGGAGTACCAGGGCCGTGACGTAGCTAACCAAGCCTAGCCCGCAGCCCGGAGTGGAAATTCTCTCCACTGTCACTTTTCATTGGTGTACAAAGGAGGCGAATGGAGGAGGGTGGGGGGGAGCTGGGGGCTGGCGGCGGTTGGGTCAGGTGAGCGAGAGCAGCGGTCGTCCAACAGGCCACCACCGTGTGTGTGTATGGTGACAATGCGTCGACCTATACTGCCGCCCGTTTTTGTTTTTCTCGCGTGTGAAGATGTTATGGCTTACAGGCTGGTTGATTGGTTGGTTTATCGACCTGAAGACTTTACTGGTGGTTCTTATTCTCGATGTACCCGTCTGCATTTTCACCCATCTGTCCAATCGATCCGTTCATCCATCTCCCCAGCGACCGATAAAAATGTGTTTTCCCCGGCGGTTGCGTTGCGCATGTTGTTCCCGCCACTCGGTGAGTTTTAATTAAACAAGCGGCGGTATGTTAATTGCAGTTCAGTAATTAAATATCTCCCCACCACTGAGGGTTGAGATTCACTTTCACTTTCAAAAAAACGCTGGATTTCTTTCAGTCAGCCCCAGTCCGGCGCACCGGAGGAGCAGACGTGACGACTTAAGGGGAAACCCTCTGTGTTGAGCGATGTTAGGAACCACAGCGGTGGGTTTCAGGGCTGGTTTAGTCCTCTGGGCTGTGGCTGAATGTGACAGGTCCAGGTCCAGGTCCAGGTCTGTGTTCAGGGGGAGATAGCAAGCGGTCCTGCTTTCCATTTCCGTCGCGGTTCAATCTATCTGCACCTGGCAAGACAATTTGTGTTTTTTTTTCCTAAAGACGAAGCACGCGTGTGTGTGTCTGTGTGTGTGTCTCCACCATGACAGATGCATGCAAAGACTCTCTCACACACACACACACACACACACACACACACACACACACACACACACACACACACACACACATGAGCATGACGGTAGAAATGCTCTTTTGCTTTCATTTTTTTTTGGACAGACATGTAAGGACGACGCTTACGCAGTGCGTAGCACTTTCACTATATTGCGACAGACAAAAGGACTCGCATAAAAACACACGTACACACACATCGCTCGCGTAAACACACGCGACAAGTGATGGTAACTTATACGTATACTTATTTCGCTCCGTCCCTTGTTGTGACACCTATACAGAAAGCCTAAAAGCAATGCTTAGGACGCTCCTATATTTAAACAGGAAAGAGTCACAACCACACACACACACACACACACACACACACAGTGCTGAAACCTCACTTCTAATGCAGATGCGATTACCGTGTTTAGCCTCATCTGCTCATAGAAAGCGAGATAAAGAGAGAGAGAGAGAGAGAGTTTGTTAAAAAGCCATTATTGCTGGTAGCGCCGGTGAGTCCCAAATTAATGAGGAGTGATGGAGAAAAAAAACACAACAACAACCCTACAGGATAATGTGTTTAAACAACTTTACAAAATATATAAGTAGGTTTTCTCGCCGCACTCGTCCTGAAACCGCGTTGTTGTTGTCGTCTTGTTGTTGTGCTTGCTAAACCAGAGCATAATGAGGGACGAGTAATAGAAAAATACTGTACATTTATGCCTTTTTTAACTGACTCAGTAATGTTACACTTACTATATGCACGCTATATACATATGAATATGAGACATTTTGTGCCGCAACATGTCTCTCCGATCGAACGCAAATAAAGCGACCAAGGTTATTGTTCGGGTTCACGACACAAATTATACGTTCAAGTGCTTTCCATTTGTCCCAACAGATGCGATAGGGACGCCGCAAACCTATCTCCCTGGCCCCAGCCGCAACCTCGCACTTATCCATCACTTGGGCACAAAGGACTCTGGGATTTGAAGTCCCCCCACCAAGGGCAACCTTAGGGACGCTATTTCCTTCTCTTCCGCTCTCTCGCGCTGAAGTACTTGGTGCGTGTGTGTGTGTGTGTGTGTGTGTGTGTGTGTAACAGCGTGGGATACTTTCTGTGTGTGTGTGTGTGTGTGTGTGTGTGTGTGCGTGTGTGTGTGTGTGTGTGTGTGTGTGTGCGTGTGTGTGTGTGTGGGAGGAAGGATCAAAGTGTCAGCAAGCATCTCAAACACTCGGGAGAAGAAAAAAAAGAAGAAGCGGGGAGAAAACTGCGGTGTGGGTGTTACGCCGTATAAATCAATGTGTGAGGAGGTACAAAGTACGCACGAAACCATTAATATATGCGTGCCGCATTTCTGATAGACGGAGGCATAGCAGACAGGAAGCTCGGTGGATATTATCACGTAAAAAAAAAAACACGACTTAACCTCTTATGTTCGCAAACGTGCGCAATGGACGTTCTCCTGTATAACCTCAGATGTTACCCATCCATCTGCATGTTAACAAAACCCACGACTTTAAACTCTGCAGACAGCTGCGTCGCGGCGCGCACGTCGTCAACCATTTCACGTATGATCGACTTTCACTTCGTATGTTAGCGAACGAGCGCTATAATCTTGTCCGGGAACAACGGCCCGTTCCCCTGTCAACCGCCCATGTAACCCATCCATCTGCATTCAAACAAAAACCCGCCGCTTTAAACTCTCCCTCTACGGCGGCGGCGTTGTGACGCGCGCGTTTATCAACGTAATAATCACGTATGATCGACTTCACCCCGCATGTTAGCGGGGGCGCTGAGCTTATCTGGCCCAGCCAGCCGCCGCTCCCCCACCGTATCACATGCCCACGCTCAGCGGCGCATTACTACGGACGCTCGGCGCCGTCCTGATAAAACATGAAATATTGCCCTTGTAAAAAAAAAGGTGTTAGCCCGTCAGACAAGTGGACCGGTGGGTTTCCAGACTGACGCGCTTAGAAAGCCCCACAAAAGGTTTTAAGGGGATTTAATGATGTCTGGCCTTTTTGATTCCCTCTCATGCCGCCTGGTCACAAACACACAAACAACACTTTCGTTTTTTGGCAATTAAGCACAAAGAGAAACTACAGCCCCATCTGGTTGCCGGGCAACGTTACTCAATAGACGTGATGCGAGAATGACTATTCTACGATGCCATCTTGTAAAGTGTGTATGTGTGTGTGTGTGTGTGTGTGTGTGTGTGTGTGTGTGTGTGTGTGAGAGAGAGCGCGATTGCACGTATGTGTTTTGTGTGTTTGTTTATATCTGTGTTTTTCTGTACTTGTTACCTCGTACTATAAACCCTTAATAATATTTAGACATGGTTTAATATCCCGTGACACTAAAATGACACCATTAAACATTTCTGGAAATGATTGCGGGACGCACAGGTAAAATTAAATGACTGCCGTGAAGTCATTTACTAGCCTGAGCCGGTGAACGCGCGGTGTAATTAGTTTCTGATATATGTAAACTATATCACTGATCTATAAATGTCTACGTTTACCAGTATATTAATGGTGCATTACTCAAGTCATGCTAGCTAATCACTAGCTAATTAATACACAGCACACAAGTAATTTCTGGAATGATGAACCACCCCGGGCCATGTGGATCAGCTATCACCTCGTGGTTAACTCCCCGTGACAAGTCCACTCTGGATTTGAACCAGCGGTCTGCTTTTACTATGGACTGCTATTAAGGCGTTTATTGGACGCTTTTATCGACAGTGAGCTCTTGATCCATGACATTAATGAGCAGGTTGGGTTTAGGCATCATGCTCAAGGGCGCTTGTGGACATTGGGGGCTCGAACCCAGTACCTTTTGGCCCGGGGGGTCGATCACCCCTAGCCACCGCACCGCACTATGCTGCTGCACGCCGTTTGTTTTGCGAGACCGACAGACAAAGTAGAAACCGCAATTACCGTTCGCCAGGCGTGAGGCCGTATGCTAATGTATTGCCTTTTACCGCCTCCTTCACGACGTAAACGTCTGTCGCAGTACAAAGGTCACCGGGAAACCGTGCAAATGTTGTTTTCCATCTCAAAATCGGCGTCTTATTTTCTCACTTAGCCTTTCTGCCAGTTCCGACTGGATGGACGCAATTGGGGCACTGAATGTTGATTTTCGTCCTTAAGACTGCTTGAGACCGGCTGGAAATGGACCGTAACTTCTTTCAAACATCTTCAAATAGCGACTCGTCTAACTAGCGTTTGTCACTCCGGGGGCCACTCGTCTGTTTCCTCCGTCGGGGACATGCGTCTTAACCACAGTCATGACAGGGAAAATGGATTTGTGCTTATATTCGCACATTTTCCGGGGCAAAAATCCTTGGTCTTCGCACGCCTCGTTACACAACACCTTGATCACATTTTCAACACCGCTAAGAACTGAGAGTCGGTCCGTCCTCTCGCCCATGACCACAACTGATCATCTATTGTTGTTTACCTTGAACTAGACAACACAAACTAAACACCACCCCCCCCCCCCCCCCCCCCACCCACCCATGCCCTCTCCCTGCCCACCCCTTATCATTTCTGTGATGCAGTTCATACAAGATGCAGCTAGACTGCATATTTTAGTTTAAGATTTGACTATTTTAAGGTAAACTAAGCACATGACACATAACAGCAAAAACAAAAACACATGTTTATTGTCTGAAAAGTATGTGCAAGCAAACAAAAAACAGTAATAGTGCCAACAACAGTTGCCATACTAGACTATTTTTTGGATTGTTTGGATGGATGGATGAACACATTTCCATATTTCATACCCTACTCTCACGTACATTTGGCTGACATTTCCGACAAGGTGGTTTTTGGAACAGCATCGCCGTGACGGCACCATTTTGTTTGATCAGCTCAGTGGAAACCAGTTATTACCAACGTTTGAAGCCATCCGTTAATAAACTTGAAGAAAATGTCAAGTTTTCCTCAGACTGGCTTCATGGGGGGAAATCGAAAAAAAAAAAATAAGGCTATCTCAAAAACTAGGTCACTTTGAAGCTCTGCATTTTGGATGCAATAAAAAAAAATCTACTTAGACCCTAATTCCAAAACATACTTCTTCAAGTGAAGCGGCGGACCTTTTTTTGGTCTTTGCCTGAAGAGACCCAGAATTGGTGAATCCATAATACATCTTCTAATCTTCAAGATGGGAGCAAAAAGCGGCACCCTAGATAGCCCCGCACGCACATCCCAAAGAGAAGGTACCCATGTGGAAATTTTGCCTCAACCATGCCTAATAAGGTTAGCAAACATATGTATATAATTATACAGTTGTCTCGTGTAATTGGTTTGGAGAATCAATTTAATGAATGACACAAACAAACAACGCAGGGATACGTTATTTACAGTTGAAGAGCGCATGAATCACACGAAACGCCCACAACAGCTTGCACATCTGTTGCGCGTCAAGGTTTAATTAAATTCATTCACCTGGTTGTGTGAGCTGTGTGTGTGTGTGTGTGTGTGGAGTTATAGGCTGTGTTTGATTAACCTCCAAGACTTCACCAAGGACACTGTTACTCGCACATAGAGACGGCGCTATGAGGTGTGTCGGAAAAATAAGAGAGTCAAGTCGCCGGGTCAAAAGTCGGCGGCTTAGCCGGTTTTTCCCACGGCAATTGATCGTTTTCACTCCTGGAAGACCGCTGGGTGCTGACCCCCGTCAGTTACAGTGTCTCCTCACCTCACTGCGGATGTAACTGTAACTGTGCGGGGGGGCTCGCTTTGAAAGTGCTGTCGGCGTCAACGGGCAGGATTAAAATTCCCTGAAAGTCGCCATTTTAACGTACGTCCTTGGACATAGGGGAGGCGTCCTTCGCGTCGGTGAGTTGCGGACACCTGCGGCGCTGGATAATTCACTGCTGTCGGAAAAAAAACAGCCTTGATCTGGCGGTGAGGGAGGCTGTACGTCAGATGCAAACATATTCTTTGGTTATCCTTCAATGCCTTCTTTTTTTTGGGTTGCGCTTTAATTTATTTTATCTATATGTGCGGCTACACTTTTGAGAGAACAAGAGGACGTTTCTGGCATATAGTTATGGGAGCAGAATGCTTTATGATACCATCTGGCCAGTATATAAGCACGACACCCCCCTGAATCTGTTTTTTTTTGTATATATTTTTTCTAACACGAGAGATGCTTATTTGTGTGGAAAGGGGCCGCATTCGATTCCATTACCAAAATAATTTCTGGGAATATTGAATCTTCTGCAGTCTGTACCAGGTCTGACATCCAGACAAAAATCCTTTTGCATTCAATTATTCTGAATATGACTATAAACCTCCATTACAACCTCACCATAAACTGCTCCGGGTTGACACCGCCGTCGCTGTATGAATGTGTGTATGAATGTGTGTGTGAATGTGTGTGTGAATGTGTGTATAAATGTGGGGCACTAATTGTAAAGCGCTTTGAGTGGCCACAGGTTAGCAATACAGGTGCTATACAAATGCAGTCAATTTAATGCAGTACACTTTTCGAGTCGGGGGGGCGCCCCGCCCCCCCCCCTCTAGCCGCTACGCTATCCTGCCTGATCGTATCATGGGAGAAGATAGTGGAAGGTGAAGCTGACATGGATAGCGAACCGAGCGCTAAATCTGAACGCCACGGCGTCGGAGAGGGGGGGGGGGGGGACACTGTTACTGTACACAGTGAGCTGGCACACGCCCAAGCAAAGAGGTAGAGGGGGGTGGAGAGAGAGAGAGAGAGAGAGAGAGAGAGAGAGAGAGAGAGAGAGAGAGAGAGAAACACACACACACACACAGTTATTCTCATCAGCAGGTTTATGATGTCCTACCAGATGCCAATGCCATGACCGCACCACACGTGCGACGAGCGATTCAGGTGAAAATCAAGCGCACGTCTACAAGGTGAAACATATCGCCCCCCCCCTCCAGCCGCATAACAAGATCGCTGACCCGATCAATCTGGATCGATAGTCATAATGAGCCCCTTAACGATCCCACCTCCTTTTCACCGTCGTCAATAATCTTCTTCATCCTGAACCGAAGTCCACCGCTAGTTCATATCTTACTGTCATTTCTCATATATGTCGATTCTAAACTGAGTTTACATTGTGTGATGGAAAAAAAAGTACAGCAGTCCTTATTTTTTGCGATAAAGGGAGCTGTTGTTGTTGTTGTTGTTGTTGTTGTTATCTTCTTCAGAAAAGTCCTTCACCAGCAATGAGTGCATATTTACAGAAATATTGTAAAAAATACATGTATTTTTATTGCCTCTTGTTAAAAGTGGTTCATTTTGAATCACATTTCGGTTATCGCTTAAGCAATAATAATGTGGAAACAAAATTCTTAGAACATAATGATCGTGTAAAAGTAGTGGAAACGAGTATAAAAGGAGGATATTGCTTTTTAAATTGAATGTGATGCAGTCACAGGTGTGTTTTTCAATAGACAGCCGAATGTCTTTGAAATTGAAGAAAATTGCTGCAGAAAAAAAAACATTTTTCTTTACTAGCCTGAAAGAGTACGGGGCCATATAATTAAAGGGCAGTTATGTGTCAAGCGAAAGAGGTACACTTAATGGCTGGTGATAGCGTGAAACCAACGGCAGTATGTAATTGGTCAAGAGTCCTTTCTGCAATTTTCCAAAGACGTGGTCACAGAAAAAAACGGCTGGAATTTATCATCGTTGCTGTCATTATGTCGTAGTGTCTCACACCAATCGCCCCTCACCTAACATCGCAATTTCTGTAAGGAGTCGCAATTTATTTTCGGGAGTCCCCAAACGTTTTTCACCTTGTTAGCCGATTCAACACTACAGTATATTACGATACGATATTATTCAATATTCAATGATTTAGTTATTTC
>JAOPHQ010005635.1:5000-12500 GCA_030340625.1 Merluccius polli | reverse complement strand
GAGAGACAGACAGAAGGATGGATGAGGACAACTCCTTCTGAAGCATCACAGTTTGAAGCGTAGGGCCACTGACCGAGTGGACATATTTGACGAGTTGGGAGTGAGACAGTGAGAGAGACAGACCACTTCATATTAGATGGAGGAATGAGTGAGACAGACTGACAGACAGCTACAGACTAGATGGAGGAATGAGTGAGACAGAGCTACAGACAGCTAGACAGACAGGAAGAATGGGTGAGACAGACTGAAAGACAGCTAGACAGACAGCTACGGACCAGATGGAGGAATGAGTGAGACAGACTGACATACAGCTAGACAGACAGGAAGAATGGGTGAGACAGACTGAAAGACAGCTAGACAGACAGACACAGACTAGATGGAGGAATGAGTGAGACAGACTGACAGACAGCTAGACAGACAGGAAGAATGGGTGAGACAGACTGATAGACAGCCAGCTACAGACTAGATGGAGGAATGAGTGAGACAGACTGACAGACAGCCAGCTACAGACTAGATGGAGGAATGAGTGAGACAGGCTGACAGACAGCTACAGACTAGATAGAGGAATGGACAGACAGACAGACAGACAGACAGACAGACCTGTAGATCTTGCGGTGGTACAGGTCGCACCAGAACATCCTGTTGGCGGCGACGTCGACGTCCAGCGCCACAGCGTTCTTCAGCGTGGGGACCACCTGAGAGTATTCGCTCTTCAGGAGGTCGATGCGCCGGATCTCGTGGCGGTTGGTGAACATCAGGTAGGGGCTCTTCCCTGCGGAGCGGGAGGCAGGTGGTGAAGCTCACACATGTTAAAAACACGCGTTTTAAACACATGTTATAAACACACGCTTTAAACATGTGTTTTAAACATGTGTTTTAAACATGTGTTTTAAGCACGCGCGTTAAACACACGTGTTAAACACACGCGTTAAAAACACGCGTTATAAACACATTTTATAAACACGCGTTTTAAACACATGTTATAAACACACGCTTTAAACATGTGTTTTAAACATGTGTTTTAAACATGTGTTTTAAGCACGCGCGTTAAACACACGTGTTAAACACACGCGTTAAAAACACGCGTTATAAACACATTTTATAAACACGCGTTTTAAACACATGTTATAAACACACGCTTTAAACATGTGTTTTAAACATGTGTTTTAAGCACGCGCGTTAAACACACGTGTTAAACACACGCGTTAAAAACACGCGTTATAAACACATTTTATAAACACGCGTTATAAACACGCGTTAAAAACACGCGTTATAAACACATTTTATAAACACGCGTTATAAACGTTACAAACACGTTATAAACACGCGTTATAAACACGCGTTATAAACACGCGTTATAAACACGCGTTATAAACACGCGTTATAAACACGCATTATAAACATGTTAAACACGGTCGGCGCTTCATATTTGGTTATAGTACATATAACGGAATATGAATCATACAGTTTCAGGTGTTGAAAGTTTAAGATATCTAATTAGGACTCCACAGTCCTAATTAGATATCTTTAAATCATTAAAAACACTTTTAGGGTTTAGTAGGCAGCTTACAAACTATGATCAGACATTTTGTGTTCAACATATTTGCAGTTTGTCCGGCAATAATAAAATAATATTTTAAACAAAGTGGAGAAATTTAAAGAAAATACAGAGTTAAATGTTTTGTGTAGAATCATTTATCATATTTATACATTTATCGTTCAATTATTGTCCATGTAGAACATTAGTAATGAATCCCTAAATCACCAAACGATCAGTCCTGAACCACCGAATCCTTTATGTAAACACGATGCTCAGAGTAGAAAACGCAGCATATGCTGGAGTCGTTTTAACAACATCTATCTCCATCTACACTATTTGCTTCTTTACAGAATGCATTTTTTATGATGTTGACATGAATAATCCACGCGGGAGAATGAAAGCGGTGTCTGCTGCCGACGCAGACACCAGCTGTCCGCCGTTCTGCTTTTAATTCTCCAAACATCTCATTCTGCTCCCGTTTGGTTTTCCTCACAACATACAACGGCCCAAAATACGGACCGAAGAATAATAACTATAAAATAATGCAAAACGCGGAGGCTAAGACAACAACAACCCTTAAGCACTTCTTATGTGTTCGTATTCACTTACTCTTAGCATCTTAGCACTTAATGCTAATCTTGATGCTAATCTTAATCTAGCTATCGCTGTTGTATACTAGCATTGGATCACTTAACCATAGGGAGTGTTTGAAAGTTGTTCTAGTGACGTCCTTACTGTACTGTAATGTACTTAATGTAATGTACTTAATGTAATGTACTTATTGTAATGTACTTATTGTAATGCACTTATTGTAAGTCGCTTTGGACCAAAGTGTCCGCTAAATGCCCTAAACGTAAATGTAAACTGTATCACTTGAGTTTAGCTATTTGTTTAACTTCTTCTTTTGTTTGACATTATTAAATCGGTTTGTATGTTTATACTGTTTATACACTTACTCCATTCAGACTTTTAAACTTTTGAACTCGGGTTCAAATATTTTCACTTCATTTTAGCTCATTCGACATTTTCTATAAATATTTCAACATAAATGTTTCCCTATGAAAATATCATCCATGTGCCGTCAGCAACGATGGGGTTCGCAAAATATCCCGCAAAGGACATTTTCCATCTAAATATTATATTTAGGTTTTATGTAAATTCCGATTAAATAAATGCGAAGCTAAAGCCTTAAACACAACTTAATACTAAACCTCCTCCAACGCTTGCAACCTTCATTTCCATTCACAGCCGTACTTGGAGCCACTCCATGGCAACAGGTAGCGCACACCATGGACACACACACACACACACACACACACACACACACACACACACACACACACACACACACACACACACACACACACACACACACACACACACACACACACACACACACACACACACACACACACACACACACAGTCTCCAGTTCCCTTCCTCCCCTCTCTAGGGATACGGGGTTTGCGGCTGACTGCTAACTTTTCATTAGCAGGGGCCACAGAAAAAGAAAGCAAATACGTAACGTTACACAGATTGCCATTCGGGGGCCTGAATACAAAGCATGCACCGCTTTCTCTGCAGTGTGAGACAGGTCTGTGGCGGCGCCGTCTGTCTGTCTGCACGCGTTGCTCACCGACGGCCTTGCAGGTCTTGGAGACGGCGTCCATCTCGTATCCTTCGTGACACTCGCACTTGTAGTCTCCCTTGTAGTTGATGCAGATCTGACTGCAGGCGTCGCGGTTCTCACACTCGTCTATGTCTGAGGACAGGAAGATGAACGGACAGAGGGAGAGAGACAGACAGGCAGATAAGAGGGAGACAATCATACATTAAACGTCTTCGCATGCACACCTATCCTATCCGTCGCACAGTTGTTGTATGGATCATATCTAGAAATCGACCAAAACGATGGATCATCCCAGTAGGACCGTTTCGGGTTCAGTGTGTGAAAGGAGAAATGTCACAAATAAGTCTAAAATTTAAAGAGCAGAAGGACACTTCATGGACATGGAGTTAGATACAGGTGCAGCTGTATCACTGCTCTATAAGACGATGTTTAAGCATCTGCCATCAAAAGAAACAGACGTCATATTAAAGACTCAGAAGTAATTACTGTAACAGTAAAAAATAAACGGACAAAAAGAGAAACTTCCTCTGTATGTACTGTAGTACCAGGAAATGCAACGCCGCTGTTTGGCAGATAGTGGCTGAATAAAATGTAATTAAAACTGGCAAGATTGATTGATTGATTGTACTTTATTCATCCCACAACGGAGACATTTACTTATTACAGCAGCAGAAAAAGTGTAATATACACTACAGAATTAAAAGTAGAAAGGGCAAAAACACAACGAACAGACGTAAGTATCTTATAATCTACACAATAAACAGGCATGATATAAAAAGTATTGTCAAGTAAGTGACCATGATATAAAGAAAGTGCATCACACACACACACACACACACCGGTATTAAAGACACTCAATCGTTGGTAATGAGATGAGGAACATTAAAAGGCATCGCAGCAAAAGGTCCAACAAAAGCCAAACTAAAGTTTTGTCAGACATCCAGACAGACGGCAGCTCAGTGATTTCAGGTTTACCATAAACCAAACCGTCTGTGGGGAACATTATCCAATTCCACGCATGGAGGACCGCTTTGCATCGCTAGCAGGACGTCAACGCTTCAGCAAGCTGGACTAACCTGCAGACCGAGGTTGAGCAGAAAGCAAGAAACCTCAAGAAAGCGAACCATCACAACCCACAGAGGACTGTGCTGTTATAACAGATTGCTGTTGGGAATGGCTTTAGCTCAAGCTAATTTCCAGCAAGCCATGGATCAGGGTCTACAAGGAATCCCAATCCCACTGTTACCTGGACAACATCCTGGAGACAGATGATGAAAGTGATGAAGAACATCTCAAAACTGTTCTGGGCCGGCTGGAGGACTTTGGCCTAATGGTCCAAAGACAGAAATGACATTATTGACACCAAGGGACTGAACAAGACGTCAGAGGAAAGACGAGCCGTCGTTGAAGCGCCTGCTCCCACCAACCTCATCAATTACTACAGGAGATTCATTCCCAGTCTAGTGTCGATCCTCAACCCCCTGAACCTGTCCAGACCCTGACATGGGTCTGGGCTGGACCGGTTGAATGTGAGTCCGCTTTCCAAAGAGCAGCAGGAACCGCTGGTGTCACAAAAACTTACTCTTACTTACTGAGAGGTTTTGCCAAATGGTGAAGAGAAACCAATCGCCTTTCCCTCCGGCACACATAGAAAGGCTGAACAGAACTATGCTCAGATGAAGCGTGAGGCGTTAGCCATCGTCTGTGAAGTCAGGAAGTCCTTCCAGTACCTACAGGATATGGAAGGAGGTTTACGCTGCTTACTGACAGCCGACCGCTGAAGACCATCTTCAGTCCAGAGGAAGGAGCATCATCAAGGACTGCAGCGCAGACGCAGCGATGGGCCTCACTGCCGTCAGGTCACGATGACTTCACCATAGAGTACCAAAAGTGGTCTCCATGGCAACGCAGATGGAGAGCCACTTCCTGTAACGAACAAGGACACTGTAGACTGGAGACTCTCCCCTTCAACAGTGCAGAGATCTGCAGGGAACGTGAAGAGGATCCCACCATCTCCAGACAGGTCAGGGCTACAGGTCAGTCAAGTCCTCCAAAGGAAAACAGCCGCTGTGCAGAAGAGACTGGACAGGTTCTTGCCGATGTACAGGAACATGAGTCCCCCCCCCCCCCCCCATATGCTGTTTCTCAAACGTAAACTTGATGAGGTCCCGCCTTGACCTCATCAAACACAGTGTGGTTGAAACCGTGAGTCAGTCGCATGAGTCCCAGCTGTGTCTCCACACCTCGACCGTTCGCCATATTGGGGACTGTGATGGCCAGAGAATACCAGAAGGGGGAAAAGTGGACTTCTGGAGTCGCATCAGAACCAAACCGGACCGGTTTCTTACACCGTGAATGTACATAACAACTAGCTGGTCATTTGAACATGGACTGCAGAAGACTAGAAGAGAACGGCTCAACAAACTGTGAAGATTAACCAAATTGGGGACAATAGAGGACACACACACACACACACACACACACACACACACACACACACACACTCTTACCTCCGCAGGTCTTTTTGTCCAGAAGTTTGTAACCAGAGGGACAATCGCACTCATAACCGATCCTCTGGTCCCTGCAGATGTGGGAACAGCCGCCGTTGTTGTCCAGACACTCATTCACACCTGGGAGAGAGAGAGAGAGATCCACATCAACACATGGTTTGGTTTTTGGACTGTATGTCTGAATAAGTATGCACAAACCTATATTAATATAAATATTAATATTAATATTAATTATATTAACCAATAAGGTTATTCAAGCGAAACAAACCAGTAACCATGTGGCAGTGAAAAGTGTCCAGATTATAAAAAGCATCGCGGTTAGCATTAGCATCGCTACCAGCAATCTTTTAATTAATCCATGTATTTAGCATACATGGCGTATAACATGTTGTTTTTTCTTATCATCTACAACAACTGGCGATTTTTGTCAGCTTAGGGTGACCACATTTTCTAATTGTGCACTAATGCTGATGGCGATGCCTTGAATAGTATTTTTTGTACATAAAGCGCCAAATATAACCAATGGCAAGGACCTTTAAATCGTATTATTAATCCAACATGATCAAGTGTCCTGCAGGAAAGTAATGCGTTGCCCAACAGCCAACTGCAGACAAACTTGTTTTATACTCGATGCGGTTTCGGTTCGGTCCCATTATTTAAGACCTGTGGGTCTCCGTGGAGACGGGGAAATCAGATACAAATAAATTACCGCCGCCTTACTTCGCTGACTAATGTTAAAAAGTGCTGGAAAATAAGTTTGCTGAGGTTCGCATTCTCTCCGCAATCACGTCATTTTGTTTCTTACGACCCCCCAAACTTATCTTCTGCATGAAGTATATGCTGACCGCTTTGAGTCACATGGCCAGTTGTACAATCTCCAAACACTTCAATTGAATTTAATAGCAACAACAACAACACAGAGAAGCCAAACCATTATTAACAAGCCAGAGAAACCACCTGACAGTGGGAGAAACCACCTTACAGCGGGAGAAACCACCTTACATCTAGAGAAACCACCTTACATCTAGAGAAACCACCTTACATCTAGAGAAACCACCTTACATCTAGAGAAACCACCTTACAGCGGGAGAAACCACCTTACATCTAGAGAAACCACCTTACAGCGGGAGAAACCACCTGACAGCGGGAGAAACCACCTGACAGCGGGAGAAACCACCTTACAGCGGGAGAAACCACCTTACAGCGGGAGAAACCACCTGACAGCGGGAGAAACCGCCTGACAGCGGGAGAAACCACCTTACAGCGGGAGAAACCGCCTTACAGCGGGAGAAACCGCCTTACAGCGGGAGAAACCACCTTACAGCGGGAGAAACCACCTTACAGCGGGAGAAACCGCCTTACAGCGGGAGAAACCGCCTTACAGCGGGAGAAACCACCTTACAGCGGGAGAAACCACCTGACAGCGGGAGAAACCACCTTACAGCGGGAGAAACCACCTTACAGCGGGAGAAACCACCTTACAGCGGGAGAAACCACCTTACAGCGGGAGAAACCACCTGACAGCGGAGAAACCACCTTACAGCGGGAGAAACCACCTTACAGCGGGAGAAACCACCTTACAGCGGGAGAAACCACCTGACAGCGGGAGAAACCACCGGACAGCGGGAGAAACCACCTTACAGCGGGAGAAACCACCTGACAGCGGGAGAAACCACCGGACAGCGGGAGAAACCACCTGACAGCGGGAGAAACCACCTGACAGCGGGAGAAACCACCTGACAGCGGGAGAAACCACCTTACAGCGGGAGAAACCACCTGACAGCGGGAGAAACCACCTTACAGCGGGAGAAACCACCTTA
>JAOPHQ010005634.1:10000-18365 GCA_030340625.1 Merluccius polli | reverse complement strand
CCACCTTCTTCACCTGCTGCTTCAGCGTGTCGCGCTCCTGCAGCAGCTCCTCGAACTGGTTGCTGCTGACGCCCCCGCCGCCGGACCCGCCGCCGCCAGCCGCCGCCGCCGCCGCCGCCGGGCTCCGGCCCCACGGCGGTCTGCAGGACGGCCACCAGCGTCTGGCACTTCTGGGTGAGCGCGTCGATCTCGATGTCCTTCTCGCGGATGATGCGCGACAGGTTCTGGATGGTCTCGCGGAACATCTCGTGGCTGCCCGACGGGTCGGCCATGTCGCCGAGCCGCGCGTTCTCCTGCTGCAGCTTCAGCAGCGCCGTCTCCTTCCCCGGACACCACGTCCATGAGGCGGTGGTAGTCGGAGCGCAGCTGGCTGTTCTCCCGCGTCTTCTCGTTGAGCACCGACAGCACCTGCTCCCGCTCCAGCGCGTACGCCTGCAGCTGCTGCTGCAGGTACGCGATGTCCGGGCCCGCGGCGACCCGGGCGTGGAGCGTCCGCAGCTCCAGGTCCTTCTGCCGCACCATCTGGGCCAGGGAGACGTTCCTCTCGCCGAGCTGGCTGATCTCGCTCTCCTTCTCCTGGAGGCCGCGCACCAGCCGCTCGAGCTCCGCCTTGGACAGGTCGTGCTTCTCGGTGCCGCTCTCGGTCCCGCTGTTCAGCGCCTGCGCGTCCTTGTCCCCCTGCAGGATGACCTCACCCTGGATGTGGGGGGGAGCAGGAGGAGGAGGAGGAGCGACGCCGACGCCGAGGCCGGCGTCCACCGTCTCCCGGGCGTGGAGAAGCCGGTTGTAGTTCTGGAGGGTCTGCTCCTGGAGGGCGTGGGCTTGCTCTAGCTCCCCCTGCTGGGCGAGGAGGGAGCGCTGGGCGAGGAGCAGGGGGGCCTGCTGCTCCTCCGAGGCACTCCTCAGGGCGTGCACCTCCTCCTCCATGAGGTCCCTGGAGGCCTTGAGCTGGTGGATCTCCGTCTCCAGCTCCGTGATGATGTCCAGCGTGCGGGGCTCTGCGTGCGGCTGTGGCCGGCTCTGCTGGTCCCTGAGCCGGTCGATCTCCTCCCTCAGGTGGCTGTTGTCCTCCTTCATGACCCCCAGGTGTCTGTCCCGCTCCTCCAGCGCCTGCCGGAGAGCCTGCGCCTCGCAGGAGACCTCCGCCGACTTGGCCTCCGCGTCGGCGGCGTTCTGCTTCAGCGTGTCCGCGAAGGAGTCCTTCTCCCGCAGGAGGTCCGTCAGCTGCTCCTGCCCCGCCACCGTGATGGACAGCATCTCGTTGGCGTCCCGGTGGTCGGCCGCCATCTGCTCCACCTCCCTCCTCAGCTGCCCGATTTCCCGCTCCTTCTCCTGGTTGAGACGCAGCGTCCGCTCGTGCTCCGCCTGCAGCCGGCTCAGCCGGCTGCTCTCCTCCTCCTCCTCCAACCGCCGCTTCTCCAGCTTCATCTTCATCTCGTAGTGCTCAGACATCGCCGCCTCGCGGGCGCTCCTCGCCTCCGCCAGCTCTCTGCGGAGGTCGGCCACCTCCCTCTCCTTCTCCCGCAGCTCCGCCCTCAGCCCGTCTTCCGGTTCTCCCGGTTCTCCTCCTCCTCGCTCCTCCGTCTGGGCCAGCTTCTCCTCCTTCTCCTGCAGGGACCTCCTCAGCTCCGAGGCCTCCCGGCGCGCCTCCTTGTCTTGCTCGTGCGCCCGGCCCAGGTCGCCCCTCAGCTCCTTCACGGCGGCCTCCAGGGTCTTCTTGGTCATGTGCAGGTCGTTGAGGGTGAAGGCGCTCTGGCTGAGCTGCTCCCGCTGGGCGGCGAGGTCGTGCTGCAGCGCGGCCGCCTGGTCCCGGGCGGCGTGGAGGTCAGAGGTCAGCCGGGACTCCTCGGCCTGGGACTCCTGCAGCTGTGCGGAGAGCTGCTCCTTCACCGAGATCATGTGCTGCAAACGGCAAACACAGAACAACGCGCCCAACGTCAGTATCATTAGTATTATATTAGAATTATATACAATATTATTGTGTATTATACAGAGTAGGATTATTTTAGGATTATATTTTCCAATGTAATGCACATTAACAGCTCCTGCAATATAAGAATTATGAATTTGATGTATTTTTACAGTCAGACATGCACACCACATAATCATTTTCCCCACATAATTGCAGATGCAAATCAGTCCACTTCCAAACATTTGGAAAACCCTGAAATAAAACCTTTTACATATTTAGCTCATGTTTGGTTTAAGGACATATGTTTAAAGTTGAATAATAAAAATGTGATTGAGCTTGGAAAGCAACCCCCCCCCCCCCTTTTGCATCCTTCAAAGTAAAAGTCCCAAACGGGCTTCTCTAGTATCCAGACCTGCGTGGCTTCCTGGTTCTGGCGGTCCAGCTCCTCCAGCTCAGCCAGCAGTGTCTCCCGCTCCTCCTGGGCCTCCTGGAGCTGCTTGGCTCTCCTCCCCAGCTCCTCCTGCAGCTCCTCCAGACCCAGGGACTCCCCAGGACCTCCTTCTCCTCCTCCCCCTTCCTCACCGCTGGCTCCTCTCACTTCAGCTGCCTCCAGACTGGCCTGCAGGGTGAGCTGGGGGACATGGAGGAGAATTAGCCTGGGGACCAGACCAATCTGCCAGTTCATGTTTTATTAGGCCCCTCCCCCTCCCGACAGATTTCCAGCCGACCTGGACCGGGTCGGGCCAATCACAACTACTTATCTAATATGGGGCATGTTTGATGGACAGAGGAGCGTGTTGAGGCATTTTTGTAAACAACCAAGATGGAACGAAGAAGGACTTTTACTTTGTAATGCTGGACTTTCCTCGGTTACACGAGAGATAATAGTATCAACATGTAAAGTAAAGCAGCATATCTGCATTTTAGTTTGCCTACCAACTGTGGATCATCTACATTTCGCAAAACACACACACGCTGTGTCACATGTTTAACTTCTGTCACTTCTTACATTTGTATTATCTAGTGTTGTGAAAAGCAGTTTCAAAACTGAAACCCTTACTCACGCGTGTTCTTTAATGAAGCGATAGAAGAAGTTTTAGCTTTAAGAAATAATCAGTTTTATTGTTAACACCAGTAGAATGTGCAGAGTTTTACAGATATATCTGGGTCCGACTACGTTTCCCTGACAGACAACAAGTGTGTGCCAGTTCACGAATTCTGAGCACCCACTATCCCTGACCCAGGATATTATATACACAAACAGTGAAAACGTCATAACAAGGGCTGGCTGTTGTCGTCTTCCCACCTCGTCCTCGTGGTATCTGACTCCCAGCATGTACAGAGACAAGCCTGCCTGTTCTTTACTATCATATGACTAACGCTTCCTGCACTTTGCAACCAACTGATCTCACACTATCTATTCTACACGTCATCAACAACGTACTCATTCTAATGCTGCGGAGTTGCCTTTATGATTATATGCCTCTGCTTATATCTCATGATTCTGTTATACTTTAGCAGAAAGGCACCAAGATTAGTATGACCCTAATTATTGGTCATATGGTAGATATAAAATATAACCATACCTTTACTAGGAGTGTGTGTGTGTACACACTTGAACACACCATCAGCCTTCATTCTGCCAAAACATTGGAAAAAAATAAGTAGAGATGTTGAACGCTCCACAGAAGGTACTGACCTTCTCCTGTTCAAGGAGCTCCTTCTCCTGTTCCAGGAGCTCCTTCTCCTGTTCCAGGAGCTCCTTCTCCTCCCTCAGAGAGCCAATGATGGTGTTGAGCTCCAAGATGTCCGCGTGCTCCACCTCCTCTCTGGGTTCAGACTGACGGAGGAGGAGAGAAATCGGAAGATTACTGGGAAATGTATTAATTCAGATGTCTAGTTTTTAATATGAAGACGCCCGAAGGTCACTTTGTGTAGACTTGTGTATACCAACCTCAGGCAGACTTTGTAGTCTCTGGATTTCCTGCTCTGCTCCTGGAACAAAAACAAGCAAGTACAAGTATGTTAACACCTTTATAACTTATTATTCATATTAATTACACAGCCTTGTTGAATGCTTGATTCTCATTGGTCAATTACAATGTAATTAACCAATCAAGAACCAATCAGGAAGTACTTTTGGAATGTACCACTTCTGAGCGGGGACTTTTTGGGGGGGTAATATAATGTCCCCAGAACTTAATTTAGACCCTGGTCCCTGCGGAGGTCCTCCAAAGGTTCCCAGTCCCTTTAGCAAGGTTCCTGTGGAGGAACCGCAGCCCGGGTCTCTACCTGCGAGGGCCTTCTTCAGCCCCTGGATCTCACTCTCCATCTGGGCCTTCTGCACGGCCTTGCCCTCCTGCTCCTGCACCCGGGTCTGGAGCTCCTCCACCGACGCCTGGAGCCGGGAGTAGTTCTGCATCAGCTCCGCGTTCTCCTCCTGCGCCTCCTCCTTCTCCTGCTGCAGGAGGGCCCGGACGCTCTGGGCCTCCGCCAGGCCGGCCCTCAGCTCCTCCAGCTGGGAGGCTTGCTGGGCCGTGGCGGCGGTCTCCTGGAGGGAGGCGCTCTGGAGGTCCGGTGGCGAGGGGGAGGTGGTGGGGGAGGTGGGCTGAGATCTCTCCCCTGGAGAGAGGGGGGTGGTGGGGTGAGGAGGGATGAGGAGGTGACAAAGAGACAAAATACAGGTGAGGAGAGATCAAACCCTTACCCTAAACTTACCCATCCATCTCTAACCTAACACCTAAACTCCTCCTAAACTACTCCTCCTCCTCCTCCTCCTCACCGGTGTGCAGCTGCTCCTCCAGCTCCTCGATGCGCTCCTCGTACTCGGCCAGCTCCTCGCGGTGGCGGCGGCTGAGGTCGGCCATCTTGTGGCGCTGGGCGTCCTGCAGGGCCGCCAGCTCGTGCTGATGCTCGTCGACCTCCCGCCCCACCTGCTCACGCAGAGCCTGACACACACACACACACACACACACACACACACACACACACACACACACACACACACACACACACACACACACACACACACACACACACACACACACACACACACACACACACACACACACGCACACGCCTCAAACTCAACACTGGTATTCATGTGTGTTTAAGATAAGAAACTTTATTCATCCCACACCGGAGAATTCACTTTACAGCTTTACAGCAGCTCACAGTCAGACATCAGGGGAGAGTCAAGAGTTATAAATAAAATTCAATAAAATAAAATAAAGATAAAAGATAAAAACTACATCTTACATGACAGGATGTGGGATTTGCTGGGACACAAAGACGTGTTTTGTAACTCTCACCTCGATAGTTCTCTGCAGTTTAAGTACATCCGCCTGGTCTCCATTTCCAGACCCATTTCCAGCCTGAAAAAAATGTTTTATTAAGAATTAAGAAATATATTTATATATAAAGTCCACATCCTTCTGGAAATTTCTTTGACAATTATCAACTTATGATTTTTTTGAAACTGTTGTTTTGCCACCTAAAATATCTGCTATTGAATATAATTTCTATTGTTCATTTCTATTCAAACCGATCTTCGTATTACCGCCCTCATCCACGGCGGTGGAACAAAATATATATATATATATATATATATATATATATGATATATATATGATATATATATGATATATATCATATATATGATATATATATCATATATATATCATATATATATATGAATATATATATATATATATATATATATATATATATATATAAATATATATATATATATATATATGTTATATATGTTATATGTTTGTACATAATTTGTTCACTGCACCTTATATATATTTTTTAATATTTTTATTTGCATTACAATTTATTTATACATTTTTATACATTTTTTTTTTATATTGCATTTTATTCTTTAATTATTTGTGTTGTTGTTGTTGTTGTTGTTGTTGTTGTTGTTGTTGTTACTGTGTGTAATGCTGCTGCTACACTGGAATTTCCCAGCTTGGGATCAATAAAGTATGGCCGTTTCTCAATACCAAGTACGCCAAGTTCGGACTTGCGTACTTGGTAGTTCGGACTTGGTAAGTTTGACTCGGGAGTACAAACTCCCGAGGACGGGAGGACGCAGTACAGTAATTTTGCAATTGGAACAGCAGCGGACTTGATGACGTCACCATCTCAGATCGTCTTGACTGTACATCTACTCCGGTTATGTTCACTGTAATGTATATTTACAATAAAACGATACATGATATAAAATACAACCCTGCCTCTTTTCATTTTAAAAATATTAATATGTATAAATATTTGTATGGTTCTGTAGCCTACATATCTGTAGCCTGCCCTACATATAAAAAGCTAGTGGCGGGAAAAATGATGTTTATGTTGGTGTGGATGTCGGTGAATTAATGAATGAAAGGAGCAGCTGGTTGGTGCGCGAAATGCATTCTGGGATACGTGGCTGCCCAAGTCCACACAAGTCACCACCCGATGCATCCTCAATAAAATGGGCGGAGCAAGAACACATCCGGGCATTTGGACTGTACTTGGCTAGATGCGGACTTTGAATTGGAACAGTACTTGGGCTGCGACTGATGACGTTTCACAAGTCCACAAGAACACAAGTACGGACAAGTACGCAGATTGAGAAACAGCTTATATCTATCTATCTATCTATCTAAATGGCGGCGAGCGAGTGGCGGTTACCTGGGCAACGCGTCTCCAGTGGGACAGCTCCGCCTCCAGGCGCGCCACCTCCGTCGCCAGCCGGTTGATCTCCTGCTGCGACCAGAGGACGTCGCTGAGGTCCATCTCGTCGCCGTGGAAACCGTGGTGGTGGGCTCCCACGGTGTGCGGCAGGAAGGAGGAGGAGGAGGAGGAGGTGGGGACGGTGGAGGAGGAGGTGGTGGTGGTGAGGGGGAGCATGGCCACATGGGAGGAGTGGTGGAGGGTCTGCATCTCCTCCTGGAGGCCACTCTGCCTGGCCTTCAGGTGGCTGATCTCCACCTGGCGAGAGAGTCAACATTCAATTCAAGACTCCAGAACTTTATTCGTCACACACACACACACACACACAGTGACTTAAAGACTGATGACACGTGTGGGTCCTGAGGCGAGACCAGTTGAGAACCACTACGTGAGTTTAAATCCAACATGGCCGTACGTCTTTCTGCTGCAGCTGGCTCCTGTACTCAGTGGACTGCTGTTTGTTCTGCAGCTCAGACGCCTCCAGCTTCTCCTCCAGCTCCATGCAGAACTTCTTCATCCTCTCATGCTGCTCACACACACAGGAGACACCAGTTCACAACACAGGAGACACCGGTTCACAACACAGGAGACACCAGTTCACAACACAGGAGACACCAGTTCACAACACAGGAGACACCAGTTCACAACACAGGAGACACCAGTTCACAACACAGGAGACACCAGTTCACAACACAGGAGACACCAGTTCACAACCCAGGAGACACCAGTTCACAACACAGGAGACACCAGTTCACAACCCAGGACAGCACAACAGGCCTTATTCTCCTGGCTCACAATACAGGCCAAGTAGCAACTTTTAGTCTCTTATTTAAGGAGTGCTTATAGACATAAAAGCAAAAACTATTTAAAAAAAACGTTAATTCTAAATGAGGTATGTTTAATTAATTGCTTAATAGCTACCTTAATAAAGTGTGAATAACTGTTAATAGCTACCTTAATAAAGTGTGAATAACTGTTAATAGCGACCCTTAATAAAGTGTGAATAACTGTTAATAGCGACCCTTAATAAAGTGTGAATAACTGTTAATAGCGACCCTTAATAAAGTGTGAATAACTGTTAATAGCTACCTTAATAAAGTGTGAATAACTGTTAATAGCTACCTTAATAAAGTGTGAATAACTGTTAATAGCTACCCTTAATAAAGTGTGAATAACTGTTAATAGCGACCCTTAATAAAGTGTGAATAACTGTTAATAGTGACACTTAATAAAGTGTGAATAACTGTTAACAGCGACCTTAATAAAGTGTGAATAACTGTTAATAAAGTGTGAATAACTGTTAATAGTGACCCTTAATAAAGTGTGAATAACTGTTAACAGCGACCTTAATAAAGTGTGAATAACTGTTAATAGCTACCTTAATAAAGTGTGAATAACTGTTAATAGCGACCCTTAATAAAGTGTGAATAACTGTTAATAAAGTGTGAATAACTGTTAATAAAGTGTGAATAACTGTTAATAGCTACTCTTAATAAAGTGTGAATAACTGTTAATAGCGACCCTTAATAAAGTGTGAATAACTGTTAATAAAGTGTGAATAACTGTTAATAAAGTGTGAATAACTGTTAATAAAGTGTGAATAACTGTTAATAAAGTGTGAATAACTGTTAATAGCTACTCTTAATAAAGTGTGAATAACTGTTAATAGCTACCCTTAATAAAGTGTGAATAACTGTTAATAAAGTGTGAATAACTGTTAATAAAGTGTGA
>JAOPHQ010005634.1:0-7500 GCA_030340625.1 Merluccius polli | reverse complement strand
TATACAATATATATATATATAATATATATATATATATTATATATATAGTTTAATTGTTTATACTTGAATGAGTCAGGTAATAAAATGGGTAATTCCCTAAGGAAAGTAGCAAGGAGCACAGATTAAAAAAATAATAATCTAAAAATCAACGTAAACATATGATATATATATATATATATATATATATATATATATATATATATATGATTTTATACAGAAAATGTTATACGGAAAATACAATGGTATATAGAGCCTCAAAATAAACAGCATTCAGGATTCACCTTTTTGAGATGTTTATTAAAAGTCTGTTTTTTTAACATACTGTTAAATATAATCTCTCAGGAAAACTGGTCAGAAAAGAGATGAAGAAGAAGCAGAGATGAAATAGTCTGTTGATTTAATGCCTCGCCCCCCCACCCACACCGGGAGCCTACAACTACAACCCCCACTTGCTACCAATCTCCATATTGCGAAAACAGATAATAATAATAATAATAATAATATTAATAATAATAATGATGATGATGGACAGTCAGTGGAAGTCTGTAACCATGGCGTTCATGTGCAAAACAGGAAGAGTTTGGTTCTTCGTGAGAGTCTGCTAGTGTTCAGCCGTCGTCCAGCAGCAAGCTTCATTGTTTTTAGTTTTTTCCCCATCGAAGCAGCGATTCAAGACAACGCCGCCCGTCTGCTCATCTGCCCCCCGGGTGGTCGTGGTGCATCTCCGGCGTGTAGGTCAGCAGGACGATCA
Organism: Merluccius polli; assembly: GCA_030340625.1. Taxonomy (NCBI): domain Eukaryota; kingdom Metazoa; phylum Chordata; class Actinopteri; order Gadiformes; family Merlucciidae; genus Merluccius; species Merluccius polli. Next base: position 6,749 of record JAOPHQ010005634.1, on the reverse strand, counting down.
TCACCCACAGGTGCAGAAGACCCTGCAGGAGGAAGACGGGACAGAGGTCAACCGTTAGTGTTCATTTTATTCACATGGTTTGTATTTTATTTTCTCTTTTTTTCCTTGGCTAGGAAAGGGGCCATCTCTCATTGTCCACTGTAGTTCAGCCCTACTGAGTTATGCATTACTATCCATGACTGGTTTTTGTATGCGTGTTGTTTATATATACATATATAATAAAAGTACTTTGTAAAAGGTGCTAAGTAAATACAATTCATTGTATGCGAGGTTCTCTCTGACGGGCACCGCTGTGTAGCCAACACATCCGGGAGCGGTTGCCAAAACTAACAAAACAGTTACAATACTTTCTTTGTGTACAAGCACAGTGAGAACAGCCCTGTTCTCACTGCTGTTATAATGGATCAAACTGGTTTAATCAAGATGTAAACACTGGTGTATTAAGAGTACCGGTAATACACATATATAGAAAACGTATATTCTGGTTGCATTTAACAGTTTTTTCTCATGGTTCAGCTGCTAACATTACACCCTGCTGGGATGTATACAATTAAATATACTCACGATGTACAAGATGACAAACACTCTGGCGATCGGGTAGCGTCTCAGGAAGATCCCCAGTCTGATACTGAAACAACAACAACACAGTCCCAGGATTAGAAACAGGAAGTGACCCGTGCAGGGGGACCGGGTGCTGACGGGGAATAGAAGAGACGGACCTGAAGCGGTCGATGGTGCTGGCGGCCTTGCGTACTTGGCCGTACACACCAGGACTGTCCTGTTCACTGAAGAGCACCGGCGTGGTCCTCTGGCGTGTTCCTGGAGAACAACACATACAGGAACAAATGAACTCTGAGAGGATCAACCATTACAACAAGGCTGTGCTGAAATGTCCAGAATGTATTCATGTGTGCACACACAGAGGAGGAATTTACTTGGGGGAATATTGCAAAATCAATGGTCTAAGAAGTCTCCAGATTTGAATAAGAATATCAGTCAGGCAGGCATAAAACCGGAGGTGAAGCTGGATCACCACCAGTTCACCTTGGCACTGTGAATCCAAAGAGCAACCAAATAGTGATTTTCAATGTCTGGCCACTGCCTCCTACCTGGTCCCTCCAGGCTGCCCATGTTGATGGTCTGCCCGCCGCTCTGCGCCCCTCCCTGGACGTTCTTCAGCTGCTGCTCCAGCCGCTCCAGCTGGAAGACCAGGGAGTTCTTCTCGGTGCCCAGCGCCTCCAGCATCGTCTGCTTCTGGATCAGCGTCTCCGTCAGCTGGTGCAGACGGCTCTCTAGCTCCGCCTGGCTGCTGCTGCTCAGAGCCTTATTGGTCAGCTGGCAGGATGAGGGGGGGGGGGGGGGGGGGGGGGGGTGACAGGTCAGTGGGACCGATGATAAAGACGGCTCTCACGCAGCAGATGGCAGCAGGTATGTGGTTGTATAGTTTGAAAGACCGGATGAGATGTTCTACCTGGTTCCTCAGTTTCTGGATTTCGTCCTCCCGGTCTTTTATTCGGCTCTGCAGGCTGGCTTTCGTACGGTGGCTCTCCTCTTCCAAGTACTGCAGCTCCTGAGGAGGAGGACGACAATACAAATATACAATTCAATGAAATTACATTTTTCAAAAGTCTGGTTATGAATCCATCAAAAAGGGGGAAAATCGATCTTGGGGAATCTGATCCTATCCTGGACCAATCCTAATTTTTGAAATCTTGAAGGAAAACAAGACAAACTTTAACCTAAAGACTCTTGGATGAAGTGTGTTTCAGCTTCATGTACCTCTGTCTCCTACCTGCTTGTGATGAAGTTAGCGTTAGCTTCATGTATCTCAGTCTCCTACCTGTTTGTGGTGAGGTTAGCGTTAGCCTGGTGTATCTCAGTCCTACCTGTTTGTGTCTGTCCAGCTCAGCCTCAGCTTCCTGCTTGGCTCTGATCTGCATGGCCTGCTGGTCCTGCAGCTCCAGCTGCTGCTGCCTCCACGTCTCCACCTCGCTCATCGCCTGGCTCTCCAGGTCCTGCAGGACAACAGAGACAACCAGACCCTCAACAGACTGTCCACCAATCAACTGCTGCTAATGCTAATGGGTACACACCAGAGGATAATCAGCCCGATTTTGTGCCCGATTTCCCCCTTCCGACTCAGGTCAGCAAAGCCCTGATTTTTTTTGCCAGATTATTCTGTGGTGTGGGGTATGTTATACGATATGCCTTAATGCGAGGGGAACCTCGAGGACAGCCAAGCACGCGGTGTAGGGAGGGTCCCATCCCCCTTACCTGGACCTCGGCCCGCAGCGAGTGGACCTGGCTCTGCAGCCGGTGGGCCTCCTCCTTCTGGAGCTCCTTCTCGTGACGCAGCTCCTCCAGCTCCAGAACCGAGGCCCGGCCGCCGTCCGGGCCGTCCAGCCCAGAGCCCTCCTTCAGGCTGGAGATCAGCTTCTCCTTGGACTGAGCACATGGAGAGGGTTACACGGAGAGGGTTACACGGAGAGGGTTACACGGAGAGGGTTACATGGAGAGGGTTACACGGAGAGGGTTACATGGAGAGGGTTATGCAGAGAGGGTTACAGCGTGAGGGTCACCTGGAGAGGGTTACGGAAGAGATAATGTACAGCGAGCAGGTCATTATTGCGAAATAAACCCATCACATCACACATCACCCGGGCTACTGACCTGCAGGATGCGTGAGGCCTTGTGCTTGTAGTCCTGCAGCTCCTGCCTGGCGACCTCAGCGGCCGCCCGCGCGCTCCTGGTCTGCTGCTGGAGGTCGTCGGCGCGGTGGCGTTCGTCGGCCGCCCGGCGCTCGGCCGCGGTCACCGTCTCCGCCAGCGTCTGCCTCTCGCCCTCCACCTTGGACAGACGCACCGCACTCTCGCTCTGTCAGGACCCCCGGGGGAAGGGAGGGAGAGAGAGAGAGAGCAACCGTGAGTTAATGTAATGACTGAGGTTATATTTATATAGATTATATCATTTATATCAACTCCATTGTCAAACAGCTTCAGGGGGGCAATGAGTTGTGTAATATATAATATATAATATGTGGACCTGTGAAGCCCTTAGAGACTGTAGTTGTGATGTTGTGAAAATCTTGCCTCAATAAAGATTGGGTCTGGGAGTCGCACTCCCTCACCACTGGGTCAATGTTTACACATTCCTGCTGGGCAGACAGAGTGGATGCCCCGCCCACAGGCCTCCCATTGGTTTCTACCTGCAGCTGTCTGTAGTTGTCCTGCTCTCGCCGGAGGGTGAGCTCCGCCTCCCTGAGCCTCTGCTGCAGCATCTCCAGGGCCTGCGACTGCATGCTGCTGCCTTCCGATTGGTCCTGCAGCATCCTGAACCAGAAAAGGGTTTGGGTCAATAATCGCCTAATATGACACGGCGGCCATCGTGACACAGAAACATCGTACAGTCTGATCCTGGCATTAGATGGCATCCTGCTCAAGGACGCTACAGGTAGACTGCGGCCATTGGGGGACCGAACCCGGAAACTTCCGACGTTTACCGTGACTTCTCGTTCTTGGCCTCCTCCAGCGCCGAGTTGCGGGACTTCAGCAGCTGGTCGGCCTCGTCCAATCGGATCTTGAGGACCGCCAGCTGGCCGTCTTTGGCGGACAGGGCTTCTGTGAGGTCATCCACCTGGGACCGGAAGTCCCTGACCACGCGGTCCGTCTGGGACTGGTCCGAGTTCCACTTGTCGGCACGGAGACGGGCCTGGGTCAGTTCTGGAGGGGCGGACAGAATCCTCATCAGAGATCATCACTGCACTCATTTACACAAAGTCAACATATATTACAATAGTCACAAAACATTATTTTAAAAGAATCCACCTAACTTTGTCCAACCTAAATTCTAGCTTTCAATTCAAATTCCATTCAACGTCTCCTATTGGTTCTAAACATTTTTGCGAGTGTGACCCACTTTTGAGTGTAAAACGTACAGCGGTTCAGTCAAAAAAGTAGACCTTGTCCTGGAGTCTTCTATTCATAGAGTCTACATTCATAAAGTCATTTATCAAGTACAAATACCAAATCTTGATGCTTCAGAAATTGAATTGTTTTTTTCATACATCATTATAAAATGAATACTTTAGTTTCTCTTGGCTGCTTGTCAGACGATGCAAGCTCCAATTTAAATCGTTCGATTAATCGACATCATGAAAATAATCGTGAGTTGCAGCCCTAGTCTAGACTACGGTGATACAGTAGTCTAGACTACACTTGAGACTCGGTAGGTAGGACTGAAGTCCTGCTCCGCTGCGCTGTGGAGGACCTACCCTCCTGCATGGACTTGGCCCTCTGGATGAGGGAGGCCATCTCCTGGTTGAGGGAGGACACCTCGTTGCGGAGCAGCTGGTTCTCCAGGCGCAGGCTGGACAGCTCCTGGCTGTGGGACTCCTCCGGGAACAGGACCTCCGGGCGGCCGCCGGGCTCCTGGGGGGCCGACAGCCCCGAGTCCGAACCGTCCGGCGTGTCTGCAGGGGAAAGGTCAACCGGTTAGAGGCTTTGGGTTCATGTGGAGTAAAGAGATCAGAGGAGTTTATATGTCGAGTAAATATGAGAGAGAGCTGGAAGAGGGAGAGCACAGAGAAAAGAGAGACAGCGACAGAGAGATAAACAGTTAAAGATATACAGAGAGAGAGAGAGAGAGAGAGATGAAGATTTGAAGAGAGAGAAGAGATACAGAGATGGAGAGAGAGAGCACAGAGACAGCGAGAGAGTGTGCTGAGACGACAGATAAAGAGAGATAAAGACAGAGAGAGAGATAAACAGTTAAAGATATACAGAGAGATGGAGAGATACAGAGAGAGAGAGAGAGATACAGAGAGATACAGAGAGAGAGAGAGATACAGAGAGAGAGAGAGAGAGAGAGAGATACAGAGAGAGAGAGAGATACAGAGATACAGAGAGAGAGAGAGAGAGATACAGAGATACAGAGAGAGAGAGAGAGATACAGAGATACAGAGAGAGAGAGAGATACAGAGAGAGAGAGAGATACAGAGATACAGAGAGAGAGAGAGATACAGAGATACAGAGAGAGAGATACAGAGATACAGAGAGAGAGAGAGATACAGAGAGAGAGAGAGATACAGAGATACAGAGAGAGAGAGAGATACAGAGATACAGAGAGAGAGAGAGAGAGATACAGAGATACAGAGAGAGAGAGAGAGATACAGAGATACAGAGAGAGAGAGAGATACAGAGATACAGAGAGAGAGAGAGAGATACAGAGATACAGAGAGAGAGAGAGAGATACAGAGATACAGAGAGAGAGAGAGAGATACAGAGAATGAGAGAGAGAGAGAGAGAGAGAGAGCGCGATACTTTTTAACTCCGACAACATCTCATCAACCAATGAGGCGTCTGCGCCTGGCTCTCCTACCTCGGCCGCGGTCCCGGGCCACGCCCTCCTCCGACGTCTTCATGCTGTGCGTCGACAAGGAGCTGAGGCTGGAGGTCCGGGAGATCCCCCGGGCGGAGTGCGGCGTGGACGTCCCCGAGGCCAACCCACCGGACGCAGGGGGCGGCGGCGGCGGCGGCGGCGGCGGAGGAGGAGGGCGCCACCTGAGGCTCCACCACGGGAACGATCACCTTCGGGAGATCTCGCCTCACGTCCTTACGGTCGCTGCCGCCGCCGCCGCCGCCACCCGCCACCGCCGGCGCCGGCGGCCGGAGGGTCCGAGCTGTTGAGGAAATCAAACAGCATGTCGTCGTCCACGTCCTGCGCGCTCTTCTTACGCCTCACGAAGCCGGAGGACGCTCTGCCGGCGTTGGCGGCGGAGGAGGAGGAGGATGCGGAGGATGTGAGGGGCGTGACGGCGGTGGCGGTGGCGGCGTTGTTGTTAGAGAAAAGGGTGGCGTTGGACCTCCTGATGTTGCCGGCGGCGGCGGTGATGAAGCCCTGCGGGTCGTGGGGGGCGGACTCATAGCCGTGCTGCGTCCCAGCGCCGCCGTCTGTCCTGCTGTAGGCGGCGAACCCGGCGGCGGCGGCGGCGGCGTCCTCCTTCTGCAGGGCGGTGGCGGCTCCCTGGTCCACCTTGTTGAGGAAGTCCTCCGCCTTGCCGGCCAGGTCGCTGAACCACGACATCCTCCACCCTGGGGGGGGGGGGGGGGGGGGGGGGGGGGAGACACACACACACACACACACGTGACGTCAGACTTCAGATGACGCACGGACGCCAGCTCGGCCTACAACCACCACCACCACTACTACTACCACCACTAAGTCAACAACACTCAACGGTATCGATTTGCACAATTCAATAGGTACACGTCGCCTGATCATCGATCATGGATCATGGATCATCAATCACGCCCCCCGCCTCCCCCGCCCTCTTCCTGTGAGTCGCCACTGCTGTGCGTTAGCCGCGGAGCTAGCCTAAGCTAAGCTAGTTGACGTTGTTAGTTCATTACCTGTTTGACGGCGCGCGGTCGGAGGACGTCCCGGCTATCCGGGGGGTTTCATGAGCGCGTGGGAACGGGTTTAATCAATGCAGAGATGGGGGGGGGGGGGGTTGGGGTTGGTTGATGAATGTCATGTAGTCATCCCAAACAGGATCCTGTTGCTCTGCCCTGCTATACGTGGACCCGGAAGTAGCGCCGCCGCTGCTGCTGCTGCTGCTGCCGCGAGGACCCCACAACAGAACGCCCCGCGCAGCGCCTGACTGAAAATCAGCCAATGAGAGCGCTAGCGCGACGTTGCAGCGACACCCGTGTGTGTGTGAGTGAGTGTGAGAGAGAGAGAGAGAGAGAGAA
>JAOPHQ010005633.1:0-14351 GCA_030340625.1 Merluccius polli | reverse complement strand
ATATTACCTGTCCTCCAGTATTACCTGTCCTCCAGTACTACCTGTCCTCCAGTACTACCTGTCCTCCAGTATTACCTGTCCTCCAGTATTACCTGTCCTCCAGTATTACCTGTCCTCCAGTACTACTTGTCCTCCAGTATTACCTGTCCTCCAGTACTACTTGTCCTCCAGTATTACCTGTCCTCCAGTACTACTTGTCCTCCAGTATTACCTGTCCTCCAGTACTACTTGTCCTCCAGTACTACTTGTCCTCCAGTATTACCTGTCCTCCAGTATTACCTGTCCTCCTCCTCTCATCTCTAATGGAGATGTTAGGGGAAGTAGAGTGCTTCATGGTGAGTGAGTAATGGACAGCTGGATAATGTCAATCTGCTGCATTTAGTCCATTATGGACATAATTACGTCCTGCTAACATAATTCAGTCTTGCTGCTCCTATGTGGACACTTTCCTTTATAAGTCAGCGTCGGCGTGTTTAAACCAAAGCCCTGGATGAAAGATAATCATATGTTAATAATCCTCCTTCTGAGAAGCAATTATGTTGTGATGTTTTGGACTTTTTAATGGAGACAGACCGTTTTTCTGCTTATAAAACGTTGAGCAGAACATTAAACGACGAGAAACCAAAGCTTTGCGAACAATCGCTGGACACAAAGCGAAGTAACCGCCGCCGGTGTCAACATTCAATATTGCCTAATGGAAATTGCAGAAGCGTGAACTTTGCTGCCATCTCTGAGCGGCTGAATTATGTTTGACAATATATTATTTAGCAGGGATTCATAGTTATTGTTTGCTGATGTACGGCAATTATGAAGCACTTTGTGCACATCGTTTAGCAGCAGGAGGCGATTCATAATGTTGGAGTAACCGGGGGTTTATTTGTAGTTTCAACAAGATTTATCGCTCCCTGCTTCCTTTGGCTGATAAATGTATAAATACATGTTCAAATAGTGAGAACGTTTGGCAGTTGTGCTTTTTGTATCTAATGATAATAAATTAAACTTATAATGCGGCTTTCATTGGGACCAATCTCAAAGCGCGAGAGATACAATAAAAAAATTTAAATTTAAAATCCCAAATGTCACATTGGTTGGTTTCTTTCTTTTTCTTTGTCTTTTTGTCCGTCTTCATTTATTTAATTCATTTAATATACCATTTTAAATGGTTTCTTTATTGCCATGGGCACACCACAATGTTTTGAGCATGTCCTTCGTATTAGTGCAGGTTTCCTGAAGCGGTTTATTTCCTGACCATAGAAAAGACAGTTCTGTCCTCCAACTTGGACGTGAGACTCTGTGACTTGTGTTATGTGTTAGATGATCTGTGAGTCAACATTTTGAGCTCGTTTCATTTTGAGCGACATGCGGGCCGCTTGTCTGCAGACTGCAGGAGGCGAGGGAGGGTTAATTAAAACCGGTCCAGAAGCGATCTGTGACACAATAATCCACAGGTTTTGCACGGCGAGTTTGGCACATATAGTCTCTGCAGTTTGTTTATTTTTGCGCTGCATTGTATGAATAATGCAATATGCATTCCTGGCATTCTGGGATACGTCTGTTTGGTGGATATTCCCGCGGCCGCCCATCAAATACAATTGATGAAAAAGCGCAGCGGTGGCTGTTCTCCAGATGTTTATTTTAGTCCTGAAATCCTTTTTCTGAAGCGTTTCGTTTCAGAGGGATTTCCCCTCAAGCTGAAGCCTTCTGACCGCGAGCGCGTCCACACACAATAGCTCAGTCTCACCAGCTGCACATCCACAATCATTGGCAGTAAAGTATAGCATTTGACATCGGCCTTGATCTGAAACCTGCGCTGTGTCGCGTTTCTACTGCAACTATGTATACAATTGAACAATATCTGCACTAGAAAGTCGCTTAAGGATAAATAATAGGAAAATGTACATAGTGCAGGTTTACCTGGGGGGTTGAAGACCATAATGTTGGTGCATGTTGGTTTGTTTTCCAGCAGACGCTCTGTAGGGAAGCACTTTTCCTTTTCAAATCTGATCAATTATGAATCAATCAGGAAATAAATGCTGTGTAAGGCATCTGAATGAATCGAACAATTCTAATGTATTTTAGATAATGGCTATTTCCAACAGGGGAAACAACAGACTGCGATGTGTGAAATGCGTATGTTCAGAGGCTGAATCGTGATGAGGATGATGAAGATGATGAAGATGTTACAGCCTCGCAGGGCAACGTTACCCAGGAGCCGCGGGGAACTTCTGGTCCCAATCATGAGGAGATAATGGAGTGGAGACACAATGCAGCGCCTTCAAGTGTCCATTAGCCTCACAGTCGCTGCTAATCAACTAGCAACTATCTCAGTGCAACGTCATCTGATATGGTAGTGTTCAAACCAGAGAGAGAGAGAGAGACAGAGACAGAGAGAGACAAAGGGAGAGAGAGAGAGAGAGAGAGAGAGAGAGAGAGAGAGAGAGAGAGAGAGAGACAGGGAGAGAGAGAGAGAGACAGAGAGAGAGAGAGACAAAGGGAGAGAGAGAGACAGGGAGGGAGAGAGAGACATTTCTATGTGGGTTCAGAGTGTGTGTGTGTGTATCCATGTCTGCAGAGTCAGACAGAGATTGAGTGTGGGAGAGCTGTGGGAGATGTTTACCATATCACTCCCCCACCGCCCCCCCCCACCCCACCGCCTTCACAGAGGTCCAGTCCGGTCCTCATTCTCCAAAATTAGGAGTCATTACCCCCCCCCCCCCCCCACCTATTATGATTGGTCGGATCTGGAGACGCTTTTGCAATTCTCCCACAAACCAACCAGCCAACCAACCGACCAGCGCCTCCTCCTCCTCCTCGTCACGGTTTGGGTTTGGAGGAGACGCTATTTTGGCAGCTGTGAGGACATTGGAGCCGGAAGCCATTTTGTTTCTTTCTTTTGTCACACTGGCTGTGAGTGTTTACACAAATGGTTTGAATCTGAGTTCACATCGCTGAACCGAAAACGGTTGAGATGGCAACGCAGAGAGAGACGTGTTCTCCGTCTGAACAGGCGGGAGCTGAAGGTGGCGTGGGTCCAGTCTGACTGGTGGCTGGTTCTGGTCTGACTGGTGGCTGGTTCTGGTCTGACTGGTGGCTGGTTCTGGTCTGACTGGTGGCTGGTTCTGGTCTGACTGGTGGCTGGTTCCAGTCTGACTGGCGGCTGGTTCCGGTCTGACTGGTGACTGGTTCTGGTCTGACTGGTGGCTGGTTCTGGTCTGACTGGTGGCTGGTTCCGGTCTGACTGGTGGCTGGTTCCGGTCTGACTGGTGGCTGGTTCTGGTCTGACTGGTGGCTGGTTCTGGTCCAGATGCACGTTCCCCTGAAACATCTCAGTACTGTGCTTGTGTTTATGATTCCTAACCCTTGCAATTATTTTATTAAACACGATTCACAACCGTGAATTAACGTCCACCGGTCCGCCCCGCGTGTAAAGCGGCTGAGCGTGTTTGTGGAAACCGGGTCGGTGGTTCTGTCATCCTGCTGGTCTCCTCAACCCGGCACTCTCAACGCCACACAAGGAAGCAATTAGTCCAACATGTGGGCTTAAGTAATTGGTAAGAACAAGAGTTTCCTTTTAACTACTGAACTCAGGACTCAAATCCTTGCAAGGTACAATAAAGAAATAGCTTTTTCTTGCTATGGCGCAGAAGAACCGGTAGACACGGTGAAACAAGGGAAGTGCTGCGGTCCATTTGGACGGCGGTCCATTTGGACGGCACTTCCAGCTCAATGAATCCTAATTGGCTGCAAGGACTCTGGAAACGCTGAGTGGATGGAGAAAGTCATGAACTCCAATTTTAGTCTGTGTGTGTATGTGGGCTGAGTTATTTTTGAAGGACTGTGTGTGTGTGTGTGTGTGTGTGTGTGTGTGTGTGTGTGTGTGTGTGTGTGTGTGTGTGTGTGCATGTGTGTGCCTTCAAATCCCTCAGGGTCGGGTCGCCCTCGGGTCCCAGAGACGTTCTCACGCTCCTACCCAGAATACAACAGGAAGCGGCGGGTCCATGTGTGTGTTTGTGTGTGTGTGTGTGTGTGTGTGTGTGTGTCGATGTGCACGGCTGGTCGGGTTTGCCAAGAAATGTGACTTAAATGAGCTGAACACAAACACACACACACACACACACACAAACACACACACACACACAGTCCTTTCCTGTGCGTAATCACATCCATATATGCCCGTTTCTCTGGCGGTGCATCACAGCTTCGGCTCCAGACGCAAAGTGGTCTGAAGACCTTCCAGTCGACCCGCCGGTTTATAATTATATATTATAAACGGACTCCCATCAGATGGTCAACGCTAGAGAAGTGTAACGGTGCACATGCGTAGATATTCACCGTGAAACAGCGTGGCCAGATGGCGGCGCTATAAGAAGAAAGTTTACAACGTCTGAACCATACGTCCGTGTTTCAGAATTCCCACCTAACGCCTAATTTGATGATCCGCCATTTTTAATGGACCGCCTTCGTTTGGTTTCTCTGCAGTTCTTCCTTAAAAGGACAAACAAAAACGAGGATCATGTGACGCCCAAACGAAACGCCTGCAGAAACCGCGTTCCCACATCCCCATGAACCCGGGGACGACCCCCCCAGACCCGCTGGTCCCGTCTCAGACCTGGACATGAGAACCAGTGACTCATCGCTGTATTTACATTCATATATACTTAATCGTATTCATCACAATAATATGCAAACCCTCAGAGGGGACAGTGAAGGGAAGTGTGACTCAGAGTCACATAGAGACCCGCGTCTTTTAGTTTTATTGAATATTTCTTATTGTAATTAAATGAATGAATGAATTCAAATGAACTGAAATGTCAATTGAAATGAGCCTTGTGCAAAAATATGTCTTTATAAGACATGTGTAATTAAATAACCCCAACATAATAGCTGCATTGTGATTACTTACTTCATAACTATTGCAATATTTATTAGACTGATTTCAGGGCGGAGGAGCACAAAAACAGAGAGAGAGACACGCAGGAACAGACAGACGGACAGGCGGCAGACAGACAGATATGCGGAGGGTGACATTTTTTGAAAGACAAATAAAGTAGAGCTGCCAGGATAATGTAGAGCTGTTATGATAAAGTAGAGCTGTTATGATAATGTAGAGCCGTTATTCCCTGAAGAGCCGACCCTACTTGCTCCCTTCATCCCCTTCAAGTGCAGATCCTCCACCGAAGGAATTTAGCAACCAGCCCCCAAGTTGCCTCAGGGTATGTAACCCTATAAAACTATAAAAACTATAAAACTATAAATATATTAGAGACAAAACAAGCTGTACACAGAAAGCAGAGCGCAGTGAAGTGGGAAATCATGAGACCCCCAGAGACCCTGAACCCAAATCCACACTGGTCTCCACATTTCACCAGAAACTGAGGACCTCCTCCTCAGAAGGACCAAAACACATGAGTGGATATAGTTGAACATCTGAATGAATTCATGTATTTATTTTGTTGTGACGGGGTTAATAGGACACACACACATAGACAACTGTGCATCTTAGTCCACCTCCACGCAAGATACATTTAAAAATGCAGATTTTGTCCAGAACGTCAACCAGCCAGGAAGACTGTGTTTCTACATTCAGCCCTGTGGAAATGGCCTTAGCCAGCTGTTAATCACAACATTACACCACACAGTATATATCCGTGTGTGTAATTGAAAGTATAGATGCTAAAATATAGAAAAAGATATTTTCAAAAAGCACAATATTTAGGTAGCACACACACAACTTATCAAGAAAAAAGGATTTCCAAGCACCATTCTCTCTTCCTTCCTTTATTGTATTCCTGCTTAACTGGTAATTGTCATCGCCATGACGCCAAAACCCCCCCGCCACATTTTGCAATTATTAGGAAAACAATATTTCTTTGTATTTTTTCAATTTCCTCCATATCTGCTTCCACGTCTCCTACAGGACATGAAATGCGACGCTAACGATCAGAACAATCAGTCACTCGGCTGCAAGCGGCTTCATGGCCGCTGTGCTGCTTATCTTGGGAAGGGAGCAGCGATACAAATCACTTTATGAGAAGAGACAAGTGTGATTCATGTGTCGTAGATGTGAGGCTGGAGGAGGACAGGATGGGTGAAACCATCAAGGTGTAAATGGGGGGGGAGTGGTGTCCCCCCTTCCGGCGGTGGGAGACATAAAGGTCAACAGAAACTACTGTAGGTGCAGAGTCTCCTCCTCTTCGGTTTGGACGGCACCCTGCCCTACAGAGGCAACCCAACGATAACTGGAACTGATGGCGAGATATAGTATAATATATATATATATTGTTTTCCTACTTTTTCATCGTCTCTTTCATTGTCTTGTTGTCTTTTTCTGCAGCGAGCGACGATTTTCTCTCTTATAATACATCAATGAAAGTGATTCTAGACATTTATGCTGTTGTGCGACAGTGACACAACTCCCAACCAACTTTTAGTACATAGTTTGCCGAAGTGTTGCATTTAGTTTCACACGTTTCTGGTCCGCTGTTACATATCAACACCAGTAGACCTGGCTCCTCCTCTCTAACCAGGTATCACATGTCTCTAACCGGGTATCACGCGTCTCCAACCGGGTATCACGCGTCTCTAACCGGGTATCACGCGTCTCTAACCGGGTATCACGCGTCTCTAACCGGGTATCACGCGTCTCTAACCGGGTATCACGCGTCTCTAACCGGGTATCACGCGTCTCCAACCGGGTATCACACGTCTCTAACCGGGTATCGCGCGCCTCTAACCGGGTATCGCGCGCCTCTAACCGGGTATCGCGCGCCTCTAACCGGGTATCGCGCGTCTCTAACCGGGTATCACGCGTCTCTAACCGGGTATCACACGTCTCTAACCGGGTATCACATGTCTCTAACCCGGTATCACATGTCTCTAACCGGGTATCACACGTCTCTAACCCGGTATCACAATGCTCTCTACACCGGGTATCAGCGTCGCTAACCGGGTATCACGCCACCTCTAACCGGGTATTCACGCGTCTCTATCCCGGGTAATCACGCGTCTCTAACCGGGTATCCACGCGTCCTTGCTTAACCGGGGTATCACGCGCCTCTAACAACACCGGGTAACACCGCGTCTCTAACCGGGCATCACACGTCTCTAACAACCGGGTATCTACAACGTCTCCAACCGGGTATCACAACGTCTCCAACCGGGTAATACAACATCTCTAACAACCGGGTTAACACACATCTCTAACCGGGTATCACGTGTCTCTATCCGTGTATCACGCGTCTCTTCTAACCGGGTATCACACGTCTCTAACCGGGTATCAGGCGGTCTCTAACCGGGTATCACGCGTCTCTAACCGGATATCACACGTACAAATATTAATTATGGCCACAAAAGCTTAATGGTGTGGAATAAATGTTATGTCAGAGGCGACTGAATGCAACCCTGAATTATAATAATGGATGTTCGAGGGCGCAAACATCAATGAGAGAGAGAGAGAGAGAGAGAGAGAGACAGAGAGAGAGAGAGAGACAGAGACAGAGAGACAGAGAGACAGAGAGAGAGAGACAGAGACAGAGACAGAGAGAGAGAGTTATAGTGTGAGAGTTTGCTGGAGACGAAGTCTCACCATCTCCCCATCTGGTTAGTAGAAGTGTGGGAGCCCTCCAGTCATGTTTACGATTATTTATTTTTGTCTGAGTCGTATGTCACAGGTAACAGGTAACAGGTGAAACTCATACAAGCACACTTAGAAAATGTGCACATCTTGGCCTTTTTGGTTTCAGCACCTCCCCCCCCCCTACCCCCCCCCCCCCCCCTAAAACAGTGTATGCTTGATGGGGGAGGAAAGACTATAAATATACGGTTGGAGGCGGCGGCTTGCTGTTACAGATGTGAGGATGGAAACCTTAAGCGTTTTTTTTTTGTCTGAAGCCTTTGGTAGAAAACGGTATAAAGGACGGGAGACAGTTTCTCTTCCTGCATCCCTGGAAACTAGACTGTGGAGAGTGTGAGTGTGTGTGTGTGTGGTTGATATCACCACACACACACACACTCACACACACTCAGGAGGGAGCCACTGTCCATGGCAACATGTACCATCTGCTCGGCGTCGTGCAGCATCACACCAGCTCCAATAAACGCATCTCCAGCTCAAAATCTACCTGAGTCCTCCTGGGTCCTGAGTCCTCCTGGGTCCTGAGTCCTCCTGGGTCCTGAGGGTCTCAGCTTGGCAGGAGACACTGCCACAGGGCGGACTTGTGGTCAAAGTGGAAAATAATACATAATAACTACACTAGAAATATACGTTTTATACACACACACACGGATCATGGAGCGCGGTCCGAGTGTAAAACATGAGCCGCCGCGCTGCGCCCATGTAGCTCAACACTTAACCGCATTGACTTAACACACACACACACACACACACACACACACACACACACGCGAATCTCAGACACAGAAAGTGGACCTTGCACTTGGACCGCACTGTTTTCATTCGAGCGATGGGTGGTCCCCCGAAAGGTGCAGAGCCAAAATCAAATTCCTGCGATGTAAACAAACTGCAGCGCTGCTGCGGTGTCAGGTGACCTGGACAAGGTTACACATCTGTATGGATGGGCCTGGATCCACGCCGTGGGGGGGGGTCATAAACACACATCCCATAATGATACACATACCGATAAAAATACCGATACACATACCGATAAAAATACCGATATACATACCGATACACATACCGATAAATATACCCCATAATGATACACATACCGATACACATACCGATAAATATACCGATAAAAATACCGATATACATACCGATACACATACCGATAAATATACCGATAAATATACCCCATAATGATACACATACCGATACACATACCGATATACATACCGATACTCATACCGATACACATACCGATATACATACCGATACACGTACCGATATACATACCGATACACATACCGATATACATACCGATATACATACCGATATACATACCGATAAATATACCGATATACATACCGATACACATACCGATATACATACCGATATACATACCGATAAATATACCGATATACATACCGATACACATACCGATAAATATACCGATAAATATACTGATATACATACCGATTAATATACCGATATACATACCGATACACATACCGATTAATATACCGATATACATACCGATACACATACCGATTAATATACCGATACACATACCGATAAATATACCGATACACATACCGATATACATATAGATAAATATACCGATAAATATACCGATATACATACCGATAAATATACCGATTACTGTATATGTACATCTCATATGTACTACACACAGTACACTCATACCGTATGTACTACACAGTACACTCATACCGTATGTACTACACAGTACACTCATACCGTATGTACTACACAGTACACTCATACCGTATGTACTACACAGTACACTTATACCGTATGTACTACACAGTACATTCATACCGTATGTACTACACAGTACACTCATACCGTATGTACTACACAGTACATTCATACCGTATGTACTACACAGTACATTCATACCGTATGTACTACACAGTACACTCATACCGTATGTACTACACAGTACACTCATACCGTATGTACTACACAGTACACTCATACCGTATGTACTACACAGTACACTCATACCGTATGTACTACACAGTACACTCATACCGTATGTACTACACAGTACATTCATACCGTATGTACTACACAGTACATTCATACCGTATGTACTACACAGTACATTCCTACCGTATGTACTACACAGTACACTCATACCGTATGTACTACACAGTACACTCATACCGTATGTACTACACAGTACACTCATACCGTATGTACTACACAGTACACTCATACCGTATGTACTACACAGTACACTCATACCGTATGTACTACACAGTACACTCATACCGTATGTACTACACAGTACATTCATACCGTATGTACTACACAGTACACTCATACCGTATGTACTACACAGTACATTCATACCGTATGTACTACACAGTACACTCATACCGTATGTACTACACAGTACACTCATACCGTATGTACTACACAGTACACTCATACCGTATGTACTACACAGTACATTCATACCGTATGTACTACACAGTACATTCATACCGTATGTACTACACAGTACACTCATACCGTATGTACTACACAGTACATTCATACCGTATGTACTACACAGTGCATTCATACCGTATGTACTACACAGTACATTCATACCGTATGTACTACACAGTACATTCATACCGTATGTACTACACAGTACACTCATACCGTATGTACTACACAGTACACTCATACCGTATGTACTACACAGTACATTCATACCGTATACATCTCATATGTGCTACACCGTCTTCATTTACTATTTGCAGCTTGGGAATCGACCCTTTCCACAGAGCTGTCATCGTAGGACAAACACAGCTGTCACTCATACCACACTGATTATGGGTCTGCTCCTTTTGAAGCCCCAAGCACACAAAGCGTGAAGCGTTGGTTCATATTTGTAGCATGACCCCAAAATACATTAAATAATGTTGTCGATCCTAGCTATATGAATACAGCCAGGCTACGTTTAGTTGTCTTCTTCATATAGGACTCAAGTCCGTTTTCGCCATTAACATTTAAAAACATCGTTTTGCGTCCGACACGGCCGTGTGCTTTGGGCTTCGTGTACCAGGACACGGCTAGTAGGCTAAACTAGTGGCTGACTACCTGTCCAATGCTAACGCTGGGGGCTACGGCTATGTTCACCCCGCTAGGAAAGCTATAGGGTCCATGGTCCACCCTCCCTAGTGTAGTCCACCACCCGAGCCCTGGGACATAAGCAGACCCATAATTAGTGTTACGAGCAGGGCTTGAAAACGAAATTATTTTTCAATCGTTCCGTTCCGAACGGAACCGGTATATTTAACGTTTTCGTTCTTGCGTTCCGCCACCAACATATCGTTCCTGAACCGGTTCAGAACGTAAAATAACGTTCGTTCTTAACGTTCCGGCAGTGTTATTGGGCCTCCGCGGTGTGTTACTATTGCGGCCCCCCCCCCCCCCGGCCGTAGGTCCGTGGTGTGTTACTATTGCGCACCCCCCGTCGGCCGTTACTATTGCGCGCCCCCCCCCCCCCCCCCCCGCGGTGTGTTACTATTGCGCGCCCCCCCCCCCCCCCCCCGTCGGCCCGCGGTGTGTTTGTGTTACTATTGCGGGCATAGACATATATACATAGTATACATGTATATCTATGATTGCGGGCACCCCCGCCGGCCGTAGGTCCGCGGTGACGCTCGAACGTGAACGTCGTTTTACGGCAGCGGAAGATTTACGACAGCCAGCATACAGACAGTAAACAGACAGTGAGCAACGGACTTCACATGATATTATTCACAACTCGGATTAATTTAATGAAACCCATTGATTCTTTTGACCGGTGGACCCTTACGGACTTAAGGAATATAAACAATGCAGGAACGGACACACACCGTACGGACTTTATGATCGCTTCAAAAGTTGGAAGTCAGACCTTTTCCCCGTCTCTCTTGTTTACCGGTAAGTCTGGATGAATTATGCGTTGGTGTTCATAGTTTGTGTTAAATGAACTGAATGATTGAACTGTGGAGAATCTAACTGATCTAACGATGTGCGTTATGTCCATATGGACAGACGTTTAAACGGTTACCGTATCTTTGTGTATGTGATCTAAACGGCTTAAGTCGTTCAAGAAATAATTTAGATAAAATCCAGATCCGTCAAAACGTGTCGCCACACCCCTGCGTCTATTAGGGACCCCGCTTGGAGGTTTTACGGTATATAGAGAACGAAAAAACCCCGTTATTAACCGGTTTTGGGGATTTCAGAATAACGTTTCTGTTCCGGAACAGTTGAAGACCATTTGGTTTTCGTTTCCGTTTCCGTTCCTCGTAAAATTCCGTTCGTTTTCGGTTTTCGTTTTCGTTCCTTGAACCGGTTCGGAGCCCTGGTTACGAGTGCCACCGGTCTTTGTCCTACGATGACGCCTCTCTGAAAAGGGCGTATTGGCTTTGTGCAGGTTGTTATACAATTTCAACAACAGTTTGACTTAACCGGGTCGATATTTAAACCCGGTTCTGCCAGACGTCTTGGCAGACTGCTACTCGAGTCTTCTGCTTTTTTGGTTTTATTATCGTGGCAGTAAATTCAGCAGGGCTGACATTTACACAGAGCAAGCGCAGGATAATGAGACACCCTTCGCTGTTTAGCACCATGGCAACAGTTGAGTCATCATCATCCTCATCATCATCATCACATAACTGAGGGACAGTTCACACCTCATTTCAACCGTTTTTCTCTAAACTTAATTTTGGTGAGGTTGTCGTGGCGATGCAATTGCATTTAAGGCTCTTCTCCTTGATTTTCACGGCCAAGCTAATGAAGACAAGTGTTGGATGGGTCACACACACACACACACACACACACACACACACACACACACACACACACACACACACACACACACACAGCTAAAAAAAATGAAAAACAATTTTCTGCTTTTGCAATTATCTGTAGGCATGAGCAAACAGGCAGCGGGTCTTTAATACCAGCGACACGAAGTCCAAAAGAGTCGGCCGTGACAGAGGACGGGAACAGCACACTGGGGTGTGAAGGACCGCCAGAAGTGACCTGGGGCCTCATTTATAAAACTCCGCGTGAAACCCTCCGTAGAACATTGCGTACGCCCAAACCTCAGAATGTGCGTACGCACAAAAACATTCCGATTTATAAAACCTTGCTGCGCACACCTGTACGCACTCTTCTCGTTATAAATACCAACGTGCGTCTAATTTGGCGTGCGTGCACGAGCGCTCTGCTCCTCCCAAGTCCATCCCTTAATAGTCCTTAAAAGGTCAATGCTAATTAATCACTTAATATTTATAAGTAGGAAGGAGCCTTTTCTGACCAATCATTAGACGTAAAAATGGATGCACCTTTTAAAAAGAAAGCGCGTTTTTCGGATTCGGAGATCGAAGTGCTTCTAAATGAAGTAGACCAACGCACGTCTATTTTATGGCTTATTTATCAAGCTCATTATTTAAATGTTTAAGTGATACAGTTGGTCTGGCCGAGGATTGTGATTTGAAAGGGCTGTAGTGTGTTGAACATAATTTTGCTTTAATTCATATTTCATAATGGGTGCTTTTCATAAAATAAATATATAAATGAATAAATAACTCATATGTGGTGCGCAATGTGCGTTGGGTCCGCAATGAGCTCCGGGGTTACAGCATCTTCTTCTTCTTTTGCCGTTATTGGCGGTTTGCAAACGCATATAGTGCATTACCGTCACCCTCTTCCTGGAGTTCACTGTTTGAAAAACTTTGCGGGAGCTTTACTCCTCCAGGGTGAAAGGATGCGTAGAACTGCGCACTCTTTTCCGCAAGGTTTTTTTCTATAAATCACGACGTTGGCGGTGAAAGATGCGTACGCACATTTCATCCCTGTTTCCGCAACATTTTCGTGCGCAGAGACCTTTATAAATGAGGCCCCTGAACAGAAAGAGTTTGTGCAGAGTGCGTTTATAACGATGAGTGAGGACAGGTGACTAATACAGGTGCTAATGAGGGACAGGTGAGGGCAATTAGTCGGCTGCCGATGATGAATGGTTGGCGTGGGAACGGTGGTGACAGCTGCTCACTGATTTATACCAACACTGATGCCAGCTTGTGGCTTCTCACATGCAGCCAAGTAGCATACATTAATCAAATTTCAAATTTGAAATAAACAATTAGAAATAACAGTTAACAGGCGATCTTTCCTGATAGCGTTTCACTTATTTTTTGTTGTTTTACTGCACAGGCCTATTGAATGTGACTTGCGTGTGTTTTGCCTCTGTGGTGCCGTATGTTTCCACATGTAGTCCGTGTCCTTGAGTCTGAGCAAGGCACTTTCCTTTTGCATCTTAATTTCCACTTGGGGATGAAGTACCCGTCAATCCGTCTCCACTAGAGCTATGAAGTCTTATCATGACAGCCGGCCGGGAAGCAACATACGTTGATTTTGTCGCAGACGAATTGGAGGACGCCACAGGGACCGCTAATATCTCACCGCTCGAGTTCTTCAACACACAACCTGATGTGAATGAAAATTGATATCAGCAATACAGATTCTGACCACTCAGCCTGCGACGGTTCCTCTGTGAGGAGCTAAAGGGCGAAGCAGGAAGCAGAATACTTAAAACTAAACCAGGAAGTAGGCAGCTGAGCAGCGGAGCTATGGATGTAGCCGTGTTCTAGGGCGAGAACACGATAACTTACCTAATTAGTATGCAAGAATTCGCTCCCTGATTGGTTCGATCCTT
>JAOPHQ010005632.1:12500-17500 GCA_030340625.1 Merluccius polli | reverse complement strand
CACTATTCATGCAAAATAAAACATGAAAATGCGTGTGCCAACAGTCTATTATTATTTGTATTATTTAACAACCTGTTCAAAGTGTATTGACAAGTAACCACATCAGCAGATCAGTGGCAATAACCTAAACAAAGTGAACCATACTAAAAAAATAAAATAACAATTTTAATCTGATAAATAATAATCGCCACTTTTTATATGAGTATGTGAGCTGAGAGTGGGAGGGGAGATGCCCTATAACAGTGCAGTATGTGAATTATTGGCAATGCAGCAGCACAACTACATTGTGTAATCATTGGTTAGCTATCGCAAATGATCATGTATTATTACATCGCTAAACACAGTACATAGGCCAACAATATAGCCCCCCTCCCCCAGTAAGGTTTTCATATTCGTTTTTTATAGTCCCAGGACTCGAAAGGAGTGGCCAGATGTCAAAACATGGGTCTCTGACAATCCGGACAATTCTGTCCGACGGCCCGGGGGAGCGTCCCCGACGGCCCGGGGAGCCTCTCCGCCGGCCCGGTGGAGCGTCCCCGACGGCCCGGGGAGCCTCTCCGCCGGCCAGGGGAGCCTCTCCGCCGGCCAGGGGGAGCCTCCCCGCACCAGGTAGGCGGCGCGACCATAGCCCTTCCCGGTCCCGGAGGAGTATAAACCAGGTTTACGGACAACAATCCCCTAATGTCTATGGAGACAACCTGGGAGACGGCAGCGCCTGCCTTTGAATGTTTGTTACATAATCAGCCCATTTGAAACTTTGTTTTTGTAAAATACATAAATTGCGGTTTGTGCACGAAGCGACATTTGTACATGGAACGCCATTTGTTTAATTGATTTATAGTGCCTCAAAATCCTTACTCGTTGCACTTGGAATAAATACACAAACCCGTTTGTGTGGGAAATATGTGGAATTGAGCCTTCCTATTGGCTCTTCAGTTCAAAATAAAACATGCCAACCAATCAGGACTCAGGACCCACCTCCTTCATTTGCATGCTGCATGCGCACTAGTTAACATGTTGGCCTGAGGAATTGCAACGTGTATACATGTTAACATGTCAAGTACAAAATACACAAACGGCGCGCCATAGGAACGCCGATTGTGTATTTATTCCAAGTGCCTACTAGTTGCACTTGGAATAAATACGCAAACGGCGCGCCATAGGAACGCCGATTGTGTATTTATTCCAAGCACTTGCGTATTTACTTGCGTAAATACGCAAGTGTTGACAATAAAGTTTGTTTAAAAGCAACAACAACAACAACAACAACAACTATTATTGTCCCACACCACAATGTATGTCCCACAATGTGAACTCCAAACAATTCATGTTTGTCCAATTCATGGACAAACAAAGCAGCTGGAAACACGTCTAAAAACACTTGATATAAAATGTAGCCTATATTTATATTTTTACAATATCAATCTCCCTATAATATGAACAAAATATGATCAGGTTATACTTTCTCTCTTGAAAACGGGCAAAACGCTAACCCTAACCCTAACCCGGAAAATGAATTTAAAAAACTACAAACGTTCGGAAAATGCAATACAATGAAGTGGCGGCGCCATGTTTTTTCCGCCATGTTTTTTGTAGTTCTAAAGCCCTTTGCATACGACACAGGCCTACTTTCTTTCAAAAGCTCATATCTTGGTCAATTAAAAACAACTGTGTGTAAAAATGTAACTGCACACAGACATACATTCGCATTACCATATTATGTACAATCCTGTCAGCCCTGGGGAAGGGAACACAATGGCTATAAATGGTCATAGGCATATTAAGTAATATGGAAATATTGATATGAAACATTAAGTAGTTTATGGGGTAAATGGGGTCTAAACTGCTCCAAATTGAAAAGCATGACTAAGGATAAGGTCACCATCAATATGTTGAACACATTTTGCCACTAAATATCCCTTAAAATATGTTTGAGTGATTTTATCCATCTTGGCTCTATATAGGCTGTGAGGAAGTACACTTCAGTAAGTGCCTTGGCAGTGAGCAAGATAAAAATGAAACTTTGTCGTAGGATGACAATGAAGACACCGTTGGAAAGGTCTTGATCTTCAGAGTACAGATCTGCCACTGTGGACATTCTGGGTGGTTCCTGCTCCTCAGGAATGCCCTTTGAACCTTGAACCTAAGGCTCTTTTAAAGGCTTACAGAAAAACAACACAATGTGATACAAACATGGGGACAACATTTTTGGAAAGCTCTTGACTTCTTCTATCATGGCCTTTGTGGCCTTTGCCAAACCATCAGGGGGCACTACTGGGTAAGGTCAAAACCAGATTTCACCCAATTAACAATAGTAAAAATGAAATCTGACCAAAGAAATGTGCTCCCCGGTCCCTAAAACATATAATACACTTGCGAAGTTCCTTAACACATTTTCACATAATAGGGAAAACGTTAACTAAACATTTTAGAACTACAAAAAACATGGCGGGAAAAACATGGCGCCACACTTAAGTGTATTGCATTTTCCGAACGTTTGTAGTTTTTAAAATTCATTTTCCGGGTTAGGGTTAGGGTTTGCGTTTTGCCCACTTTCAAGAGAGAAAGTATAACCTGAACATATTTTGTTCATATTATAGGGAGATTGATGTTGTAAACATATAAATATAGGCTACATTTTATTTCAAGTGTTTTTAGACGTGTTTCCAGCTGCTTTGTTTCTTATAAATGAATTGGACAAACATGAATTGTTTGGAGTTAACATTGTGGGACAATAATAGTTGTTGTTGTAACAAACTTTATTGTCAACACTTATGACATTACAACATAAACAATAGTAGGAGTATGTGTGTGTGTGTGTGTGTCCACTGCCCCACCCCACCCATCATCTTGTGTTTAATAGTTCTGACTGAGTTTTCATAAAGATTATACAATACACATTACACCCCAACTGTTTCTGTGGTGGGTTTTGAAAGTACTCCAGAAAACCGTGACCCGCGTCTTTGAGGTTTACACCCGCAATCCGTTTTCAAAACAGCCCAATTACGTTGAAATGCGACGTAATCCAGTGTTCACGACCCGTTTTCAAAACAGCCCAATTTGGCGAGAAAACCGTGAAGCTGGCAACCCTGCCTCACCGTCACTTTCGCCGTACTGGCAGCGATGGGAAGTCTCCAAATAATTCTAATTTATGTATTTTATAACCAGCAATTTATGTATTTCATAACCATGAAATGTCCTTGTTGGTTGTGCTTTCTTCAGGCGCCTCCACAGTGCCACGCGTGGATACTGTCGGTACAACACGCTATGTTACGTTGAAATGCGACGTAATCCAGTGTTCACGCAGACGTACACCGTCAACGTATTCTTTTGGCGACTGGGTTGTTACTCCCAACACTGCTCGTTTCACTAGTGGTAGGCTACTGCTTCTTCTTTGTGTTTTATGCATAGACTAAAATGGCTTTGTGTTTTACGCGGCAAACAACGTGACTGTGGTGGCTATGCGCCACCTACTGGAATAAGTGTGAATCGATAATCTAACTATACATTCACTAATTATATTAATAAAGAGGAGAATTGACAAAAGACGAAAAATACAATAAAGAAAATAAAGTTGTATTCGCTTTATGAAGTTCGTTCTCCTAAGATATTGAAACTAAAAAAGATAACACTTCTCCCCAAAACTTATTTGTAAAAGATTACATCAGTCAAAGCTCAACTTCATTCAGTAGGCCTATCAGTCCCCCCCAAAATAAAACAAACGAACACACCTCCTGAAATGAGTGCTGCTACAACTCAAGTGACTTTACAGAGCTGGCCCTTTAAGGCTTCACATCGCAGTTTGAACATCGACCAATCAAATTCCTTGTCCCGCCTGCCTCATTTGCATGCTGCGCACTAGTTAACATGTTGGCCTGAGGAATTGCAACGTGTTTACATGTAGAGTACACAATGTCCACTAGTTGCACTAGTAAGGGTCTTTTTGACCTTACTAGTGAACTAGTGAGGTTCATAAAGAGTTACTGGTTAACTAGTAAGATCAAAAACCACTCACTAGTTAACTAGTGAGGGTCTTTTTGACCTCACTAGTTAACTAGTGAGTGGTTTTTGATCTTACTAGTTAACAAGTAACGCCTAAAATGTCCACTTGTTCTACTAGTAAGGGTCTTTTTGACCTTACTAGTTAACTAGTGAGGCCCAAAATGTTTACTAGTTAACTAGTAAGAGCACAATTGTCCACTAGTTAACTAGTGGGGCTCATTCAGACCTTACTAGTTAACTAGTTACAAACATATTTCTTACTAGTGAACTAGTTCAGTCCAAAAAGAGTCACTAGTTAACTAGTGACACAGATTTGTCCCCCACTAGTTAACTAGTTTGACACATTTTGTCGCACTAGTCAGACCCTGTGCCGAGCATGTAAAGACTTTGACCGAACATGTTGGACATTTTTCTTACATGTAGGGCCTTTCTTTCAACTAGTTGAGCTTTGGTCCGCACTAGTGCGCGAGTGCACGCAACTAGTGCGACATTTGATTAACATGTTGGGCTTTTTGCCGCACTAGTTGATGCTTGCGGCGCACTAGTTGACGTGTTCATCTTACTAGTTTGACAAAACTGCTCACTAGTCGACATGTGCGTGCGACTAGTTGAACTAGTGATGTGATAAAATGTCACTAGTCAACTAGTATGCAGTCGCTGCACTTCACTAGTTAACTAGTCGCACGCACATGTCGACTAGTGAGCACTTTTGTCGAACTAGTAAGATGAACACGTCAACTAGTGCGCCGCAAGCATCAACTAGTGCGGCAAAAAGCCCAACATGTTAATCAAATGTCGCACTAGTTGCGTGCACTCGCGCACTAGTGCGGACCAAAGCTCAACTAGTTGAAAGAAAGGCCCTACATGTAAGAAAAATGTCCAACATGTTCGGTCAAAGTCTTTACATGCTCGGCACAGGGTCTGACTAGTGCGACAAAATGTGTCAAACTAGTTAACTAGTGGGGGACAAATCTGTGTCACTAGTTAACTAGTGACTC
>JAOPHQ010005632.1:0-5000 GCA_030340625.1 Merluccius polli | reverse complement strand
GATGTGGAAGACTCCTACTAGCAGGAGGAGAGGAGGTGGTAGACTCCTACTAACAGGAGGGAGAGGAGGTGGAAGACTCCTACTAGCAGGAGGAGAGGAGGTGGAAGACTCCTACTAGCAGGAGGAGAGGAGGTGGAAGACTCCTACTAGCAGGAGGAGAAGAGGTGGAAGACTCCTACTAGCAGGGAGGAGAGGAGGTGGAAGAGACACTCCTACTAGCAGGAGGAGAGGAGGTGGAAGACTCCTACTAACAGGAGGGAGAGGAGGTGGAAGACTCCTACTAACAGGGAGGAGAGGAGGTGGAAGACTCCTACTAGCAGGAGGTAGAGGAGGTGGAAGACTCCTACTAGCAGGAGGAGAGGAGGTGGAAGACTCCTACTAGCAGGAGGAGAGGAGGTGGAAGACTCCTACTAGCAGGAGGGAGAGGAGGCGGAAGAGACACTCCTACTAGCAGGAGGAGAGGAGGTGGAAGACTCCTACTAGCAGGAGGGAGAGGAGGCGGAAGAGACACTCCTACTAGCAGGAGGAGAGGAGGTGGAAGACTCCTACTAGCAGGAGGAGAGGAGGTGGAAGACTCCTACTAACAGGAGGGAGAGGAGGTGGAAGACTCCTACTAGCAGGAGGAGAGGAGGTGGAAGACTCCTACTAGCAGGAGACAGAGGAGGTGGAAGACTCCTACTAGCAGGAGGAGAGGAGGTGAAAGACTCCTACTAGCAGGAGGAGAGGAGGTGGAAGACTCCTACTAGCAGGAGACAGAGGAGGTGGAAGACTCCTACTAGCAGGAGGAGAGGAGGTGAAAGACTCCTACTAACAGGAGGAGAGGAGGTGGAAGACACTCCTACTAGCAGGAGGAGAGGAGGTGGAAGACTCCTACTAGCAGGAGGAGAGGAGGTGGAAGACTCCTACTAGCAAGAGGAGAGGAGGTGGAAGACTCCTACTAACAGGAGGGAGAGGAGGTGGAAGACTCCTACTAGCAGGAGGAGAGGAGGTTGAAAACTCCTACTAACAGGAGGAGAGGAGGTGGAAGACTCCTACTAACAGGAGGAGAGGAGGTGGAAAACTCCTACTAACAGGAGGGAGAGGAGGTGGAAGACTCCTACTAACAGGAGGAGAGGAGGTGGAAGACTCCTACTAGCAGGAGGAGAGGAGGTGGAAGACTCCTACTAGCAGGAGGAGAGGAGGTGAAAGACTCCTACTAGCAGGGAGGAGAGGAGGTGGAAGACTCCTACTAGCAGGAGGAGAGGAGGTGGAAGACTCCTACTAGCAGGAGGAGAGGAGGTGGAAGACTCCTACTAGCAGGAGGAGAGAAGGTGGAAGACTCCTACTAGCAGGAGGGAGAGGAGGCGGAAGAGACACTCCTACTAGCAGGAGGAGAGGAGGTGGAAGACACTCCTACTAACAGGAGGGAGAGGAGGTGGAAGACTCCTACTAGCAGGAGGAGAGGAGGTGGAAGACTCCTACTAGGGGGGGTGGACCGGGTCGGTGGAAGGGGGGGGATGACTGCTCCGTCCTAGAGGGGGTGGACCGGGTCGGTGGAAGGGGGGGATGACTGCTCCGTCCTGGAGGGGGTGGACCGGGTCGGTGGAAGGGGGGGGATGACTGCTCCGTCCTGGAGGGGGTGGACCGGGTCGGTGGAAGGGGGGATGGGACCCACCGCTGGGCAGTGGGCGTGGTTGCAGGTGGAGCTGGTGACTGGTGTCAGGGTTTAAGGTAAACTCGGGTTTAGGAAGGACAGATGTGGAGGTGAGCCCAGCTAGCCGGCGGGTAGCCGTGGGCCGCGGAGCCGTGGCGAGGTAGTTGATGGCAGAGTTGGTCTGGTGGGCGAACCGAACCGACCCGAGCCGACCCAACCCGACCCGAACCAACCCGAACCGACCCAACCCGAAACGACCCAACCCGAACCGACCCGAAACAAACCAACCCGAACCAACCTGAACCGAACCAACCCGACCCGAACCGACCCGACCCGAACCGACCCGAACCGACCCGAAACGAACCCGACTCGACCCGACCCGAAACAACCCAACCCGAACCAACCCGAAACAAACCAACCCGAACCAACCTGAACCGAACCAACCCGACCCGAACCGACCCGACCCGAACCGACCCGAACCGACCCAACCCGAACCAACCCGACTCGACCCGACCCGAAACAAACCAACCCGAACCAACCTGAACCGAACCAACCCGAACCGACCCAAACCGACCCGACCCGAACCGACCCGAACTGACCAGCACAGTAACATCATGGGGACGTCAACCTGCAGGTTTCCCTTTTGATTTGGTAACAGAAGGACCGCGTGGAAACACGCCATGATGTCACAACCGGAGAAAGAGTAAAATGAGAGATTTGACGCCAGGCAGAACTTTTCCAGAACTTCCAACATGTGTGATTTGTATTTGAGGTGTGACATGCTCATGCTTTCCGACTCTCCTAAGGTACGAAGAGCAGAGGGGTTTACACACACATGCATGCAGGAGGTAAATGATTCAACCTGTGGCTGCTGTTGCCCCTGACGACTAACCCTGAAGCCCTGAAGCCCCTCAATGCACATCACTGCTTGCTGGCGGGAAAAGTGTGTGCAATGATTTATCATACCGACAGCTTGGCTTCATGCTGCAACCCGCTGCCTTTGTTTTTACATTTTGCAATATAATGAAGTGAGTCATAGGTCATATATTAAATTGGTAAATAGGTATGAATGCTGCAAATGGACCAATATGCTGTGTATTATTATTATTATTATAATACTGTGTTATTACTCTACACAAGACACCACGCTGCACTTTAACATTCTTCAGTTTACTCTCTATACTAAATACAATGGGGCAATTGCTCTGTCGCTACGTTAGCCACTTTTTAGAGTTTAACGGTTTTAAACTCGTCGGTGACGCAAGAAGTCACGTGACGTCTTAAGCTCCACTGCTGTGTCGTATGTACTGTGGTTTAACCTGCAGCTGCGTTCTGATCTCCACTGCTGTGTCTTCAGAGAAATTCACTGATCAGACACTAGGGGCGTATTTAGTGCGTGTTAGTCTAGTCTCAAACGGACGGTTTTAGAGGAGACTAAACCAGTTTGCAGGATGAAACAAGGCTCCATTATAACTGACACACACATAATTAGTTTTATTAATTATTATTAGTAGTATTAATAATAATGTATGATACATTTACACTTATTACGCCAGATAGGCCTTCAGTACAATAACAATATTGGACATAGTCGACTTGGAATGAGCAGTGATATTTCGGCTCGCGGGGCTCAGGTCTCGGTCGTCCGCTCAGCAATAGCATTACGCGCTTCAACTTTCAAGCGCTTCCATACATTCTTTAAACGTGCCGCTGCTCGGTCTCCTGCTGGAAGATCTGCTGTTACATGAGATCATCCCAAACAGACTTTCTTCGGAGCGTGGTGGTGGTGTCTTTCCTCTTCCACCGTGTCCACAACACCTCGAATGCAGTACAATAAATATAACTTCTGCTCCTCGTTATAGTTCTCTATCCGAGACATGTTCATCCTAACTACCCTCCTTCTCCGAGAATTTATAGGCGTGGAATTACCCTAATTACTCGCATATTAATTCGTCTTCAATTAATTAATCACGTTTGCATGCACACCAAGAGAAAACAATGACAATGGACCGCGACATCGTGTCTCCTCTAAATGGATTATTATTACCAGGTTGTCTCTGCGCCGCAGGTAGGCCAGCTGAACTTTTTTACCCTCTTTTTGTTTTTTTAATTATTATCAATGACTTCCAGTAACTCATTCCCTACAAACCTTGGGGTGATCCCCCCCACTGACTCTAATACATTGTCATTTAATCCTTTTGAATGCACAACGGACAACGATGGAATTTACGATACTTTTTTTAATCCTGATGCGAAGTATATTGTCTCCAACTCGGCAAAACTGTCATGCGAATACTTTTCTGAAAGTCAGTTTAACAAGTTATGTCATCAGGGAGTCCCCATCGTTTTTTCCACTTTTCATTTGAATATCCGCAGTTTGTCTAAAAATTATGATTGTCTGAAAACTTATTTATCAACTCTGACTCACTCCTTTTCAGTCTTAGCGTTCTCTGAAACATGGTTAACTGATGACCTCCTCAGTCTCTTTCCTTTATCAAATTATAACTCATCTCACTCCTGTAGAAATAATAGAACAGGAGGAGGAGTGTCACTGTATGTGTCGAATGCCTATAATTTCATTAGTAGAAAAGATCTGAGTGCTGACTTTGCTACGACGCATGTGGAATCTGTATTTATAGATCTTGCACTTGGTAGAAAAAACGTTATAGTCGGATGTATCTATAGACCTCCCGACTCAGATTTAATTACGTTCAATGACGCACTATATTCTACCTTAGAAAATATAAATAAGGAAAATAAATTGTGTGTCTTACTGGGGGATTTTAACATCAATCTGCTTAAAGATGATCAGAGATTCACAACTGACTTTCTAAATACACTCTACTCTGAAAATTTCTTTCCCCTAATAACAAAGCCAACCCGAATTACCAAATCATCAGCCTCATTAATCGATAATATTCTTTTCAACTCTCTGGACTATGAAGTCAACTCTGGTCTACTATTGTGTGATATATCTGATCATCTTCCGATTTTCCAGATTGTATATGCGATTGATCCTCCTAACCTTATAAATTCTACATGTGTCCAAACTAAATTCCGCAAATTCACTAGAAATAACTTGGAATCTTTCAAAACAGCCATCAGTCACCTTCCCTGGGATGAGATCCTCAGGTTGAATGATGTTGATGCAGCCTATAATTTATTTTTAGTATTTATTAATTCTGCTTTAGAAGCATCTTTTCCCTTGTTCAACCCTAAATCTAAAACTAATTCTTCTAAAGGGAAACCATGGATTACTGAAGACCTAAAGAAACGCTCCCGTAAAAAAAACAAACTTTATAGGAAAACCATTACTAATCCCACCCCTTTGAATATTGAAATTTACAAGAAATATAAAAATAAATTT
>JAOPHQ010005631.1:0-19739 GCA_030340625.1 Merluccius polli | reverse complement strand
AAACAAGCTTTCCTCTATCCCTTGCAGTGAAGCCAATATTGGCTGGTGGCAATTACAAATATTTATGAAAACATTTTTATAATAGGCCTAATTGTAAAAAGTGTTAGTAGCTACAAGACACTGTGGAGGATTCCCTGCTGCTACAACATCCTTAGCGGACGCATGATCACTAAATAGATCAGTTATTTCACAGTAATTAGTGTAATGATATATTTCTTAATTATAAATGAGCGTTAGCGTCAGGTACTGAAGACTTTGTTTAACAAAGTGTTAACCACCGCTTCATCAAGCACCCATTCATCACTCACTCCCCCTGTCACCACGCCGCTTCGCCGACCTCAAACACGACCCAGATTCGCTTTTTATTTTATTTATTTTTTAGCTTCTTTCCTGAAACGAAACCGGAGCAAAGACATCCGACGCGCCTCGTTTGCGTTTGCTCCCTCCTCTCATGCGTGACTGTGCACGTGTGCATGTTCCTCCTGCTCGCTGAGGAGGATGTCGAAGAACACAACACACACACACACACACACACACAGGTTTGACAGACACAATCCATTACAGGGTCTCTAGAATTACATTTTACTGCGGTACAGCGTGCTCCTATGAGACTCGATACACTTCCTTCCCCGCGTAGAATCAGTCTTTAAAAAAATCTCCTCTGTGAACTCTACTGATGGACGCAATGTAACAAAAAAAAAAGCTATTCGGGGACTGAGAGATTTAATTTCATTGGGCGTTGTTCCGTTGTCGCTAATGCATTTCTCCCCACAGGACATTGTTAAATAATCGGCCCAATAAAACCATCCGCTTAATGCCCAACAGATGATTGGGGGGTTTTGGTGACGTCGGACGATGGTGATGTGGATGTGGTGACGTTGTGTTTTGGTGTGAGTTAACAGCTGGACACCTATTCATTACACACACACAAGAACTACGGGAAAAGCTTGGCTTGTGCAGAGAAAACAAACAGCGAGTCAGCATTTGGGAACGGTTTGTGCACGGCAACGGTAAGATTAGTTGGGAAAATAAACCAACGAGGAATGGGGTGATATGATTGGATAACCCGCTGAATTGAATTCCCCGAGTAACAGTTAGAGTCTCAGATGGCTAAAGGGCGAAGAAAAACTCCCCAAAAACCCAGAGGGAAGAAACCCTGAGAAGGAAGAGGGCTCCGGGGCCGAGATGTTTGACAAGCTGGAGGAAAAGCAAAGGGATTGAGTAGTTTTCAAGTTTTCCCACAATCCTCACGCTCCACTGCGTCGCGGCCAGAAACGTTTACATGACATTAAGTACAGAATATTCGGGTTGTCATGACAACTCCCTCATTTCGATGACATCAGTAAGAGGCTATGTGTTTTGTAACCGTTTTTTTAAGCAGTGATATTTGGGACCCAATTCACGAGCATGGCCAACCCCAGAAGAACTGCACTAAAACCAGAGGTCCTGGCCAAGTCCAGGTCCATAAAATTAAAATCCCTGCCACGTATTGTGCTCCACCCATGCTCAGAGCCATCTGAACTCAACAGCTGGACCAATAGTTTGCATTAATTAGCCAATCAAGACGGTTGGCTGCCAATGCTTGGGCAGATTTCTAATTTTTCCGAACTTATTGAAACTGGCAAAACAAACAAAGATATTATTTTTGTTTCAATGTGTTCAGTCAGAAGGGGAGAATGACATGTGCATACCTAAATGTTTCTCCATCGGTTCTCCAGACTTTGTGTTTTGTCTATTATAGTCCCCCATGCGAGCACTTTGTAACAATAATTCCTAAAGTGGTCAACAGGGTTCTCAGCGGCACTCATATGCTTTTCATTTCTCCTCTTCTGTTATGTTGTTGTAAGTTACATTACGTTCGATCCGCTCGTGTCCGGCCCGGGACTTACATCCAACCTGAGGACACTGGAGACCACATCACATGAGCCACGAAAATAAACTCTGCAGATTTGGCCTCGTGAAGCAGCATGACTCCACTTTGCCAAATGTCTTCAATTGAAGATGGCATTCCCAGGAATTACGGCCATGATTTCTTTACAACAAGGCCAAAAGGGATGAATTTGGGTGTTTAGCTCTCACAGCCAAAAGGTTCTGGGTTCAATTCTGATTTGCGTTTCCATTACCAGTTCAAACGCGCCGGGCCGCGCCGTGCTGTGCCCGAGATGGACCTGATCTCTGGAGTTGGTCCAGTGCGTGGACCAACTCCAGAGATCAGGTCCACCGCAACCCGCCTCCAAGCGGGTTGCGGTGACGTCGGATGGGTATGGACCGCAGATTGGACCGGACGTCTACCGATCCACATTCCATGGGCATCATCGACTCAAGACAAGCGCATTGGTTAAAGACACACTTTCAAGCGGGAAGCCCTGTTGTAATGGAGATGCAAATCCCAGCCGCGCTGGGCCGGCGCGCCGAGTCAAACCGAGTCAAACCGAGTCAAACCAGGCCAGCACATGTGTATGGAAAAACGCCACTTGATCAAAGAGGCCCAACCCCTACCTGCTCCTTAATGACATGTACCTGAAGTCACGGAAAGACTCTCTGGATGAACGCGTCGGCTAAATAACCAAACAGCAATGAATAGGATACGTCTGCTACCTCTGTGATACAGAGCAGCTCAAAATTAAAAAACAATGGTCGACTGTATCCACATACATGTAGCCTGTGAAACAGATGTTGTGAAAAAAAAAGTTTGTGGTGATTTTGATAACTTGTCACTCTGATTTATATGGGCTCCCTTGTTTCATTTAAAAACTCAATTGAACTCTTTGAACATTCATGCCAAAACTATGACGTCACATTTTCAAACAGTCACCTTTTGTTTTGCCACATATAGTATAACATTTAATAGCGCCAGTAAAAAGCAGGAAATGACTTGCATCCGTTGACAAAATAATAGCACATCTCCCTACATGGACTCCTTCAAGTCATTCTGAATGCTGAACTTTAAATGGTTTCTTTATTTTTCTTCTTCGCCGTTTTATTTCTGAATAACATTTCAATAATACAAATAATGTGTCGCTGTGAGGGAAATTGCGGTGGAATAGAGGAGATGTGTGAGGTGGGGGGGGCACTCTCTGTCTTGGTCTAAAAGCCTCTCAAATACAAAGATTATATATTCATAAATGAGACTGCATGGGGTGTGTGTGCCTTTATGCACCCTTTGCATACTTATACATGCATGTGTGTGTGTGTGTGTGTGTGTGTGTGTGTGTGCGTGTGTGTGTGTGTAGATTTTTGCACCAATTCCTTTGGTGGTTGTGTGTGTATGTGTGTGTGTGGTTATGGTGTGTGTGTGTGTGTGTGTGTGGTTATGGTGTGTGTGTGTGTACGTGCGTGCGTGTGCGTGTGTGTGTATACACGTGCATCGATCGCAAGTGCATGTCGATGTGTGCATGCACAACTTGAGCACATACAGTATGTGTATGCCTCGCACGCACACGCTCTTTTGTGACTATGCCACCATACAAACGCCTGTGTGTGTGTGTGTGTGTGTGTGTGTGTGTTCCCTGTTTGTGTGAGCGTGACTCAGCCCTGCATGGCCCCGGAGCTTGTCTCTATGACAGCTCCAGTGACAGGGCTCTGGTGACTGTGTGAACCCAGCCAGGAAGCAGCGGTAGCTGGATAGGAGGGAGGAGGAGGAGGAGGCCCTGCTTGTCCCTTGTCTGGGACACCATTGAGATTCCAGAGGGGAAGAAGAGGTTGAATGAGACGTTTATGACCCATTACTTTGGTGTGTACGGCTGCCAGCCGACATGCCGTGAAACCCTCCAAACTTTTTAGGAGGCTGTTGTTTTTCGAGAAGACTCTGTTGTTTTCGATTGCTGTCTATTACGTCAGACTGCAAGGCTTGCCTATGCCCATACAAATCCATGGGTTATGTAACTCATGTATGTCCATCCATGTATTATGCATCTGTCTTTGTATTATGTGTCTACATAGCTTTTATGTATCTGTGTATCTAGAGCATGCATGTATGCATGCCTACCTTTCTGTCTGTCTGTCTGTCTGTCTGTCTGTCTGTCTGTCTGTCTGTCTGTCTGTCTGTCTGTCTGTCTGTCTGTCTGTCTGTATGTGTGTGTGTGTGTGTGTGTGTGTGTGTGTGTATGTATGTATGTATGTATATGCATCCCTCTGTCTGTATCTTTCTATCTATCTATCCATCCATCCATCTATCTTTCTGCCTATCTATCTATTCATCCATCGATACATCATATATATCTACATCTATATCTATATCTAAATGTGTCTGTTTGTCTGTCTAGCTATCTACCTACCTGTCTACCTGCCTACCTACCCACCTACCTACCTACCTACCTATCTACCTACCTACTGACCTATGTACATACGTACCTACCTACCTATATCTATCTATCTATCCCTCCCTCCCAGTTGGATTCCCTGGCGTTGGGGGTCTGGGGACCGCTTGTTATCCTTGGTTTGGTCTTTGATCTTTGAGTTAATCTGCAGCCTCCTAAAGCTCTTCAAGCCTTCATCACCCTGCAGCCTCCTAAAGCTCTGCAGGCCTCCCATCAGCCTCCTGTAATGAAGACCAGGCCTCGCTGTCCGGGGGATTTCTGCTCTAATGTTTTCTCTCTCTCTCCTGGCTGTCCCACCAGCTGTTCCTGTGTAGTGCCCTCTGTGATCTAGTCGGATGTCAGGCCCAGCGTTCATTCATCAGAACACACTGGTTCACAGCCTTTCATGGGTCTTACGCAGCGCCACAGCCCCGTCCATATGCCCCTTCATCCACACCAAACCGCAGATGCTTTCCTTTGAACTGATGTCACGCAATTATCATTTAGCCTTGTTTTTAATATTGTAGAGGCCTAGGAACTAATATTATACTGTTATCATTAATATTGTAGTGGCCGAGGAACTAATATCATACTATTATCATTAATATTGAAGTGGCCTAGGAAATAATATTATACTATTCCCGTTCAGCATCGTTATTAATATTGTAGGGGCCTAGGAACGGATATTATACTGTTATCGTTTTGGCATCATTATTAATATTGTAGTGGAATCGGCGTTTAAAATGGAAGAAAATGAGGCATACTTCTACTTATGATGTTAATGTTATTGATCAGCAACAAAACATATACAATATTGAACAAATTCAACAAGCATTGAAATGTTATGTTATGTCATTGCTTTTTGGTAAGTATAACAAGTAGCCCTGGAAAGTGCTGACATACCCCTCTGGTACACGTACTACAGAGACACAGAAGCTCTGGCTCTTTTACACGCTCAAGGGCACGGGGCGGGCGGGGAATCGTACCCGTCCTCTAACTGGCCACCTCGGGGACGTCGCTGTGATGTCACTTCCTATTAACATAATAGGTTGGGCGGCAGGCGATGTGCTTCACCCCCCCCAAAAAAAACAAAAAAAAGGGGGGGTTAATTGTCTTTGTGGGAAATGGAAAGTGGGTTGTGTTTTGGAGGGAAGGGCTGATTCATTCTCCTCTCTTGTTTACTTTGAATCACACAGTTCAAGGCGACATCGGGAGCAGATTCAGCGACTGTATTGTGTTGTTTGGGTCTGGGAGACCCGCCAGAGCATGTCAAGCGTGGGACTGCAGAACCGTGCTACAAACAGAGTGTGTGTTGTGCGCTTATGTCCAAGTTACTGACCAGCTTTCCGTCCCATCCAAAACATGAGAAAACAAGGCATGGGATGAGAGGAATAAAGGGCAGGGGGAAAAGTTAGCAAACACAGACTTTTACTGTGGTTGTTCCCATGATGCACTGCTTTCCTATGGATTCGTATCCTGACCTTCCATTACCCTTAACTTACCTTCCCTTACCTCACCTGACCTCACCTCACCTTAGCTTCCCTTACCTTCCCTTACCTTACCTTATCTTCCCTTACCTTACCTCACCTCACCTTCCCTTACCTTTATTTTCCTTACCTTACCTCACCTTACCTTACCTCACCTTACCTTACCTCACCTCCCCTTACCTCACCTTCCCTTACCTTACTTTCCCTTACCTTACCCCAACCATCTCTAAGCCAATAATCTTGCCATAACCATGTAAGACCTAAACTAACCATCTCTAACCTAATACCTAAACTAACCATCTCTAACCTAATACCTAAACTAACCATCTCTAACCTAATACCTAAACTAACCATCTCTATCCTAATACCTAAACTACCCATCTCTAACCTAATACCTAAACTTAACCATCTCTAACCTAATACCTAAACTACCCATCTCTAACCTAATACCTAAACTAACCATCTCTAACCTAATACCTAAACTAACCATCTCTAACCTAATACCTAAACTAACCATCTCTAACCTAATACCTAAACTAACCATCTCTAACCTAATACCTAAACTAACCATCTCTAACCTAATACCTAAACTACCCATCTCTAACCTAATACCTAAACTTAACCATCTCTAACCTAATACCTAAACTACCCATCTCTAACCTAATACCTAAACTAACCATCTCTAACCTACTACCTAAACTAACCATCTCTAACCTAATACCTAAACTTAACCATCTCTAACCTAATACCTAAACTAACCATCTCTAACCTAATATCTAACATTAACCTAAACATATCCATCTACAGTATAACCTAATACCAAAAGTTAACAATCTGCAATCTTATACCTAAACGTATCAATTTCTAATACAACTGTGAAACTATCACCAGAACAGTCTGCTGTGCCCTCCATGACACGCTGTGCTCTATTCTAACACTTCCCCCCCACACCCCCGGCCCCCCTCTGGTGTCACCTTATTTACCTTCCCCCTTGCCAGTAACCTTCACTGGACAATATGATCCTGCTGACATAAAGGTTCCACTGTCCTTACTGGATGGATGGCTCCTCCACCTCCTCCACCCATGGAGCTATAGCTCGCTCTCTCTTCCTATCTCTCTCTCTCTCTCTCTCTCTCTCTCTCTCTCTCTCTCTCTCTCTCTCTCTCTCCCTCTCTCTCTCTCTGGATGGTTAGCCGTCCTCTCTCTCCCTCATTTAGCCATTCTCCCTTTCTATCTTCCCTCTGGTCCGGTCCGGTCCAGAGCCCCCCCCCAGCCCCTCTCTCTCCCTGGCGACCGATAAGCAAGCGCCCAGTCCGAGGCTCGGCTCCCTTCCCCTTCCACCGGTCTGCCCGCCGGCTCATGAATTTTTCACGCTGCTGAATAAAGCCATTCCTTTATCTGTGGAGCCGATCCCTATCTCTGAAGGTTGGCTAAAGACACATGTAGGGAGATGGCAGCGTTTCACTACCCCACCACCGTGGATCTGGAGGGGGCGGGGCAAGGCTACATAGAGTACCAAAGCGTACAGGAAGTCAGTCACAGTCACAATAAAAAAGTTGAGAAAAGTTGTTGCTATTTGCAATGTGGAGCATTGAACCATCTGAACCAATCACAAACACACGACAATACAGAAGGTTCACCAAAAAATAATCAAATCCAGTCGGGCCTCTTTCCGACTTCTTTTCCGATTCCAAAGTTGTCAACACTTCCTGAAAATTGTCAACACTTCCTGAAAGTTGTCAACACTTCCTGCTTGAAAACACCAGGCGTTTGTGCGTGAGTAACGGACTAACTGATCTGATCTGTAACGAACAAAACAGAAAACAAAGAAATACAACTCCCTTATTCTGTCGCTATAGTGTCGTGTTGCAAAAGGGTTATTTTTCACACTTCCGTTCAAGTAGTTCACATGTCATCATTTAGCAGACTACACTTTTATCCAAAGCGACTTACAAGTGAGGCTGAGAACAATCAAAACATGCATAGAAAATTGGAGTAATTGATTCCCAGCGCTGCATGACCACGCTTCAAAAACAACAAGTGAACAGAGTGCAGAGTAGGAAAAAACAAGCTTATTCGATTTTTGGATTTTCTACATTTGTGGTTTCAAAGTAAACAGCATAACCTACTATTCTGGTACAGGTATAAATACTATGCATGTATAAATATTATTTTGTATTCATGTCTGCGTATTTGGAGGTCAGCTGACTCAGCACCCTCTCCATGAGGACCTAGTAGAGGCCGGTCCAGTGTCCTGTGAGGAGTAGACGAGCGCATTGCAAGCTAAACGGCAGAGAAAAGAGAGCCATTCTTCAATATGAGATGGCAAGCACATGCATGCTCTCACGTGCACGCGCTCATGTGCGCGCTCTCACGCCGTGGCCTGGAAAGAATGTGGACAAGAAAGAGCACTGTGCCCATGTCTCATAAAATAAAAGCGCATTCCAGAGCTGCCAGCGCACCAAGCAACGCTTTTATTATGGAGGAATATACACTACCGTACTTTTACAATACTATGGTGTCATTACCTGCAATACACTACGGTATTAGATAATAGCAAAGCTACAACATCAACAGTATACCTACAATACTCACATCTAAAACACTACAGTATAATTATCTACGAAACTTGGACACAGATTTAAGTCATTTCCACAATACTTTTCTTTACACTTTTATTTCACATTTCTCTTTAAAATGATTGTTTTTTGTCTTTTGTTTATTGTCCTTTAAACGTGTTCAAAATAGGATGCCCAAGTCACACACTCTGAAGGTACTGTATCAATAAATGTGCCATGCCTTGCAGTACTGAGGAAATTAATTCAATCTGTGTCCAAGTAGTGCAGATAATAACAGCTAACAGATGATAATAATAGACTCATTAATAAGTGAACAAACATTACAGCACACATTTATTCCTCGTCAAATTCCTAACATACTCATGCTCATGTGTGTGTGTGTCTGTGTGTGTGTGTGTGTGTGTGTGTGTGTGTGTGTGTGTGTGTGTGTGTGTGTGTGTGTGTGTGTGTGTGTGTGTGTGTGTGTGTGTGTGTATGTGTGTGTGTGTGTGTATATGTGTGTGTGTGTGTCTGCGTGTGTTTGTGTGTGAGAAAAACAAGTGACACAGAAGCATAATTAGATTAAATTCCAACCTTTCGTTTTTGTAACGAGATACGTTTATAAATGGTGTGCCAGCGGGCCAAAGCGCTTCACATTCCCCACGATAATGACATTGTGAGCGGGCCTCTGCAAGGACGAACCACTGCCCCGGCCTGGGCTTCCCAGAAGCCCCGACTGGTAGTCATTAGATCCAGCTGATTGCACTCTTTGATAATGGCAAGGCAGAGATATAGAGAAACACAGAGACAGACATTGTGTGAGAGAGTGAAAGAGAGGTACAGAGAGAGAGAGAGAGAAAGAGAGAGAGAGATACAGATACAGAAAGAGACTGAGACAGAGACAAAGACAAAGGCTTTAGACAGAGACAGAGACAGAGACAGGGAGAGACACTCGGGGGCCAAGAGTACATGACTAATCTCGGGCAATGATCTGTTCTTTGTAAGGATTACATAACTGGTGTTCTTCATGTTCCATGAGCCATGTGTCCAGCTAACTGACAATAATGGAAACAATAATGGAAACAATAAGAGCCCAAGTGGAAAGCTGTGAAAGTAGCACGCTAACCACATGTTACCTTCCACCCCCCCCACCATCCCTGCCCAAATCCATGAAAATAAAATAAGCACATTCATGTTCTGCGTCATCATTTTTTTTATGTCAGGGCTGTGCGCAGTCGTTATAATGAAGCAGAAACGCTACGATGTCAATTAGTGCCGGCCCTCAGGTTGCGTGAGGACGCACCCCAGTATGCTGGCGTGTAGCTGTATCAGGCTCTAGATATGCTAGGTCTAGTTATGCTACGGCTGCAGTCCAATCGTCTCAGTTAGGAACGTTCCTAACTGAGATTAGGAAGGAAGGTTCCTAACTGAGTGAATAAGTGGCAGCCGTGATAAGAGCTGGTCGAATTCTCTAAATGCTAAGGAAAGGTGTCCTCAGTGCTTCCTTTCTTATCTCCTTCAGCATAGGGTACACTGGACCATCCTTTACGAAGGGAAAGGAGATAATGCCATCCGACAATTCCTTGTGGCAGCAACATTTAAAGCGACTCACCATTCGGCCCTTCACGAAAACCCTCTAGTGACATCACAAGTATATGTATATGTATAATGGCTAGATCAGTCTACCAGCCTATCTATCCAGTGGAGGTAAAATTGGGGCCCTTTAAGAATGATGATATGTACAGTAGTGCTGAGCCCGAATATTCGGATATTCGTTTGTTCACTATGTATTCTCCATTCCAATCCACTGTAAGCAAGACCAACAGAGACAGACTTTAAACTAACTGGTTGTAATAATAATAACACTGTTTATTAAATGGCCATTAACATAGCAGCTATTTCAATGTTTAAACAAGGCCAAAGGATACCAAAAAGCTCTACCTACTAATAATAACGGGTTGGTAATTCAATAAACAGGTACAACCTTTTTTCCTTTTATGGCAATCCATCAGCCACATTGGAGCCTGTGTGATTTATCTTCGGATGAATAGCGCTATTTACTAAACCCCCTATTTGCTTTGTGATAATTGGAAGTAGGCTAGACTGTCATACTATGGAAGCCATGTGTCTTCGGAAACGTTTAGGCTACATTGAAGCTCTGCCATAACCGAGTTGGACTCGGACCGATGAGTGGATCTGAAAGCCACTGACGTCCACACAGCAGTCATACATGATATTGTAGTTTAGCTTTTTGCATTATTAAAACACTGTAGAAATTAAAAGGAAAAAGTTCAGTTGATAAAAACGCGATTCTGCCTCAGTGGTCTCGGCCGGCGCTGATTCAGGCAGGGAAAGATATGCACTAGGAATTTACTTTTTTTTCCCTCTCTTTTGGGGACGTGGGGCAGACCCACGTCCATAACATCCGCCGTCCCAAATATATGTATAATAAATATATATATTAGAAGGGGAAAAAAACACCATCCCATGACCCACTTGGACCCGCGGGTTGCGACCCCCTGATTGAAAGCCACCAGTGTCGATACTGGGTCTACATGCATCAGACCTGCTAGGTCTAGATAAACAGAAGGGACTCACAGTAGAACCCGATCTCCACTCACATATGGAAGCGGTCAGGTTCTTGCTGCATGTAATCCGAGTGCGTCACGGCCAAAATGCACACGGGCCAACAAAGATGGAGAGCAGAAGTAAGCGATGCAGACGGCTTTAAATAAATACAGACACAGGAGATGAACAACAGCCATTAGAAAAAAAAAACCAATGGGAACTTTAACCTGAGGTCTCCTCCCCTCAAGAAAATAAATAATTCCCGCTAGTTCCTACATGACGTGGATTTATTTTTCTGTTTCAAACAAATGCCGTATAATAATGAACCGTATTTAAAGTTGAACATATTTACAATATAAACAAGAGCTTCGACACACACACACCAACCAGTTTAATAGCGCAAAGGACAACAATATGTTTTGATTATAAGCAATGCAGTTTATTTATACAATATAAAGTGTATCATCTAAATAAAACGAGGGAATGGACAGTACGGCGAAGGGAAATTGCTAAAAGTCATCCACAACTGGACTTTGTTAAACGCACCTGCGTGACTTTCTGTCATTCTGTTTATTACAGTCAGTGGCGTCAACACACACAGCAGCCTGTGTGTCGACGAAAACAGACGGCGTTCAGCCTCAACGATAAAATACATTAATATTCTATGGCCATATATCTATGGCCATAAAACCATAAGCCTTAGTATTGTGTAGGCAAAGGCGGACAGGGTTCAGCCTGTGTGTGTGTTTCAATTAAGTGTGTGCACCTGAATCAAGTCGTTAGTAATGCAGCGCTCAAATCACGACAAAGGAAATGGCGCCAAACTCAATGTGGGTCACAGCAAAATGCAAACGAATCCAGGGCAACACGACACACACAAATCAAAATAT
The DNA here is from genome assembly GCA_030340625.1 of Merluccius polli. Taxonomy (NCBI): domain Eukaryota; kingdom Metazoa; phylum Chordata; class Actinopteri; order Gadiformes; family Merlucciidae; genus Merluccius; species Merluccius polli. The sequence continues at coordinate 7,938 of JAOPHQ010005631.1, read as the reverse complement.
ATGCACACACGCACACACACGCACACACACACCTGGTAATGAGCACCTCTGAGCACGTTGACAGGTGGAGGCCCGCGACGAAGCCCACTGGTCTGATCTCATCACCAGCCTGTGATCGTAGATCTCTTACGGTCTGCTGTTTCTGGTTCCTATGGTTCCTCCCTCGCTCCCTATATGCCTACCTTGCACATTTCCCCCCACATGCAGCAGTCTACTCGGTGTCTCCTAGGGCGGATGAATGGCGCTGACCCCCCTCCTGGCCCCAGCTGTTGTGAGGGTTCGGAACAAGTGGAGGATATTAAAGTCAACCGCTGCTCCGGGGGGGGGGGGGGGGGGGGCTACCACTGGTAGCTACAGTCGCTAGCGCTAGCAGCAACGGTAGCTACCACTAGCAGCAACGGTAGCTACCACTAGCAGCGTGTTATCGCTAGCAGCTAGCATGCAGTGTGTTCAGCATTCAAATTGTTTCCAACACTGCATACAAACTTCGCCGCTGCTGTCTCACTACTGCTGCATTTATTCCTTTTTCAATTTTTATAGGCTACTATTTACACATTGTAACTATTTAGCACCAACACATAGGCCTATATGTACCAATATGCAGCAGAGCCAGGCCAGCTCCTCTGGTTGGGTTAAACCAGTGTTGCCCATCCTGTGGCTGTAGCTCAGAAGCCCACTATGCTGCCATCGTAGGGGTCGGGGACATTGCTAACTCATATGCTATAAATATTTGATGATCCATTTTCGATTCAAATGGGGTTTTTTGGTTAAAAAAAACGAATGTTAAACGTTTGAAAAGCTTACATAACGGTCCTGTATATACAGACTGACTCATGATTCATAGCCACAAGCGAACTACTGCTAATGTGGCGCGATGCACATACGTTCCCTGGGACATTGATATTATGGGACATTGAATTATGGGCAGATTGGGTTAAAGGGATGTGAGATGCGGATGCATGGAAATGCAACAATTCGCGGCCGCAATACAGTTCAGGCTTAACAATGGGATCATGGGCCCAAAAAGAGCTGAGAGCCACTGAGTTAATACGAGCTGAAGCCAGGCTGTCCTGTCTCTGGCCCTGTGTGGGATTTGATCGAGCACCTCCTGGTTTAAAGACTTAAAGCTGGAGTAGGACAGAGCATGACCTTAACTGTGGTCCCCCCAGTCAATGGCTGTTTCATGGCAGTGAGATCCATGTCACGTTGCAGCCGAGGCAATTGTTTTAAATCAAGTTTGTTTCAAAACAACCTCAAACAGCTGACTTGATTTATTATGTAATTGTTTTACAGGATTTAAGGAAATACAAAGTGAAACCACCTGCTGTACTGTTTGGTTAAAATTAAAAACCGGTGTATTCCACTTATTTGAATTACATTTTCAGAGTTAGGCCTACTACATTATTATATTTGTTTTTAAGTGTATGGATGCATGCGTCCACATGCTTACAATCCCTAATATTACATTGCTATGTACGTTTTATGAATACAAGTGTTACATAGAAGTGTTTAATAATCTGTCTCCTTATTTTCTGTACATTACCGTTTACTTTCTTGCGTTTACTTGACTTGTAGTTACTCCAGGGGGCGTGCTTCCCCTGTGTAGAGGAGTAGCCTATAACAAAGCCAACGACAGAAAGAGGGGTAAACCCAGGACTAATGATGGCGAACTGGAGAGCTAGAGAGAAATGAAGAACTGTCACAGCTGAGTTTTGATACGACTTTAGTGTGTTGACTTTGACTGCTGGTTGTTATTCAGCCAGTGCTGGCAACCGCAGCGAGTGGGAGGGGCCACTTATTAGCAACCGATAGAGGCCCAAATCTTACACATTGTGACTTTAATTGAATTAGGTCTAATCTAATTGTATGCTAAAATGTGCTCATAGGTTATAATACAGGCACATGACTGGGGAGGGGGGGGGGGCAGTGTTGCAAGCCATTGTATTTTATTGTTTGCTAATTTACAGTCTAAGGGAGAGAGAGTTATGTGAAAGACAAAATTACATTCAGACATTACGTTCAACGTCACAAACACGCCGGAAAACAGGGTTGGTAAACAGTAGAAAGCAGTGAAAATGTTACTTGTGGTTAATTATTTTTTTCTATATATATATATACAAATATATGTCCTTGAGAGGTCGAACGGCTACTGTGGTTGCGTGACATGCATGCATTTTGCGGTTTCGCTGGCAGCCCAGAACATGCTGTTTTTCCAGTGTTTGTATGTGGAAATGCAAATTAGCATGCAACCCCTGTGAGTCTAGTTGAATAACATCAAAATATGTTCAGAGCAGAACTAAATTAATTAGGAGGCAAACGCATGACCCACCCTACCCCCAACCGCCAGCATCTCTCCAGTTAATACAGCAATCTTGGAACCCATCGGCTTTTGATCAATTCAGCCGTCTGTGGGCAACGGCCAATATTTGTGGGGTCCCGGTGTAGCCAGCGGATACCCGGATAACCACTTCCTCTTCTTCGCACCGGTCTGATTAGCAACTTGAGACCCGAGAATGGAGTTGGAAGAGGAAGTCGTTTTCCTGATATCCGCTGTTTACACCAGTACCCCACAAATATTTGCCGTTGCCTCCAGAGGCCAATTCGGTCTTTTCAGACCGATAGCCAAATGGGTTCCGAGATTTATACAACAGTAGTGAAAAGATCATCAGTATCCAATCACATTATGGTTTGGTATGGTCATCATCAGAGCTTTCATTTAGCAGGCAGTTAAGTGTGCGTCCTGGTCTTGTCGTCTGGTCAGGTTCAGTTTGGTTTAGTTTGGTATGGTCATCTGGTCTGGTCTGTACTGTTTTAGTCTAGTCTAGTGTCTGGTCTGGATCGGGTTGGTTTGGTCATCTGGTCGATTTGGTACGGTCATCTGGTCTGGTTCGGTTTGGTACGGTCATCTGGTCTGGTTCGGTTTGGTACGGTCATCTGGTCTTGTCGTCTGGTCAGGTTCAGTTTGGTTTAGTTTGGTATGGTCATCTGGTCTGGTCTGTACTGTTTTAGTCTAGTCTAGTGTCTGGTCTGGATCGGGTTGGTTTGGTCATCTGGTCGATTTGGTACGGTCATCTGGTCTGGTTCGGTTTGGTACGGTCATCTGGTCTGGTTCGGTTTGGTACGGTCGTCTGGTCTGTACTGCTCTAGTCTAGTCTAGTGTCGGGTCTGGTTGGTTTGGTATGGTCGTCGGGTCTGGTTCGGTTTGGTCATCTGGTCTGGTCACTACTGGTCTAGTCTAGAGTCTGGTCTGGTCAGTACTGTTCTAGTCTAGTGTCTGGTCTGGTCAGTACTGTTCTAGTATACAGTCTGGTCTAGCATGGTCACATGGTTCTCAGTGAACGATCAAACAGCACTGTTGAAACCTAAAAGGACCGAGGACACAAAGCACTGATCTGTATGTCCACCTCTTTTACCATGTAGAAAAAAACAAAAAACATATTTTCATAAAATATCTGTTAATAGTGGCAATCTTCCTCCACCTCATCGCCTCTCCTTGCAAATTAGCTCAAATTGGTCAAATCTGGTGTTAAAAGCCTGGATATAAATCACACTCCTACTGTGTCTTTAGCTGGTAATTGCATTCACCTCCGCTCTACCTCTCCTCACGCTGCTTTTTTGTTTTACAAATCTCTGTCCTTGGACAGGCAAAGCGGTCCTCAAAAAACACTTCATCACTATGATGTGTTTCTGGGGACAGCCTCCAGCGGTTTGTCAAATTAAAGTGCGAATAGAATGGCAAAAATGCTCTTCCTCATCCGCTGCACTGATATTCCTGCAGAGTCAAACTACTTCCTGTTGAGTCAAATTACTTCTTGATTATATACCTGAGATTGTGCGACTCAACCTATGAATATGTTTTTGTTTATGTATATGCCTACATACACGCGTGTGTGTGTGTGTGTGTGTGTGTGTGTGTGTGTGTGTGTGTGTGTGTGTGTGTGTGTGTGTGTGTGTATGTGTGTGTGTGTGTGTGTGTGTGTGTGTGCGTGTGTGTGTGTGTGTGTGCGTGTGTGTGGAGCAGAGGAAGTGATCATGTTCAGGTCACCAGGCCACAGGTTGCGGGATCAGAGTGAGAACCAGCTGAGAGGGTCTTTTAGCGGTACCAGCTGTGCTGCTTTGGATTACACACTCTGTTCCAGGGTCATCGACTGATCTGGGCCTGATAAGATATTAACCCCTCCTAACACTCTACACAGCATACCCTCGCCCACACATCCTGCCGTCCCTGAGATGAACCTTGTTCACTATCAGGTGTAAGACACACTCGAGTCATTTTTACCACCGGATGAGACTAACCATACACCATGTGGGACGGCGTCACCTTCCAGACCCCTCTTCCATGCACACTCACCCACATACAATTATACATACAAACACACAGTCATCCTCACAAGGACGATCAAAGTCAAAGGACATGTGCGAACACGCATGAAGTGTTTCTTTGAATCCTATTTGAGAAGCTATAGTGCCTCCTCTACTCCATGCTATACACCCCCCTCTGTCTCTCTGCTCCCCCCCAGCTATAGTGGGGGTCATTAAACAGTCCTGCGACCATCATAGGGAACATGTGTGGAAGCCCCACACTCCCTCTTTGTCCTTCTCTCTCGATCTACTCCATAAACTGTTTTAATTAGTTAACATTAAGTTTTAAATTCAACGTTCAATTAGTGCATGCTTTATAAGTGTATTCCGCAATCACATATTGTGGTAATTGACTGAATGCATGTTCATTGTTTGAGTATAAGTACTTTTTATTGCGTTCATCCATGTGGTCACACATCTTTTGTTGATCCATATACTTTGTAAATCACAGTTATTAGGATGTCAGGAATGTTTTTGTTAGCAATGTGTTTTTTTTTGCTTCACCTGTTTCTAATTACAGCAGCATAGAGCCTCCTCCTCAAAACCCCTCATTCTGAAAACAACTAAACAAACTAACTTCATCATCAAAGTCCTTAATGTCAAAGGTTACATTTATAGTTTAGAGGTCCATATATCAATTCAATATGATATCCACTATTATTATTTCTGAAGGAGTCATTTACAGTCTTTTCCAGGGTATTTAACCATGGTAATGTAGAAAGCCTACTGTAGTGCATGAGTCTGCCAGTACACTGTTACAATGACATTGGTTGGGAGTGGGGTTCTCCATCCTTATCACTAAACGTAGTATTCATTGTATTAGTCATTTGTAAGTTGGCCTAATATATAATTATCCCCTCTGTCCCACAATAGTCATCTCATTTAAAATACATTTTAGTATTTTAAGAAATATGACTAACTACTCATATTGGGAGGAATTGTATTAGTATCCAATCCAAAGCTATATGATGCTACAGACCTTGTCTGTTGAAGGTCCTATTGATAACATTTTATGTAGATTAATATTTTTTTGAAATAATATATTCACAAAGCTTTTTGAAAGGTGCGTGATAAAAGTATTGTTTTTTGGAAAAAAATATATTAAGTTTGTGAATTAGTCATTTTTAAAATGCTGCCATGTCCAAATTGAATGTTTTTGTCTATCTCTGTCTAATGTCTGACGTTTGGTTCCCACTTCAAGCGAGGCTTGTGAGGCAGCGACCAAGGTTGCCAGTTAGTGTGGAAAAATGGCGTGCAAGTTTGACGCTAAGTGCCTGGCTTTACTCCGCACAAAGTAACCTAAGTTTATAGCTGATGTATAGCTACATGTTGGGAAATGAATTCATTACCCTGCCACGAAAGATATATCACTTGACACGACTGTCAGTCTGAGTCTCACTCCACTCGACCACGAAATATGCAGGTTGTGCAATGAACTGGCAGCCGCGCGGCGCGCCTCGAGCCACAGCCGTGTCGTGACGTGAATTTCAAGGGGGGGGGGGGGGGGGGGGGGGACTATAAATGTAATTGTAATCAAAGGAGGAAGTAGTGCTCGTGGTTGATAGCTTGTAGAAACACTGACTTGGACAAAGAACTTCGACTTCAGACAGATTGAATTCACTCCGTTAATTAGCCTTTACGTAATACCTAATATTAGCTATATTCTCCCTAATGGAAGCGGTGTCCCATTCGAGTAGTAAAATAATCAAACTTACGTTTGAAATCAGCCATTGCATCACGCTACACTCGCTACAATATACTGTTGATTACACACACAGCACTGCACACACACAGACACACACACACAGACGGACATATACATCGTATATCTATGTCTACAGTCGACCCTGCCACACACCAACCAAGTGGCTTTGCTAGGCTCCCCCAGACACACAGGAAGCAGGTAGAGTTGGTACACCCCAGTTTATTGGAGAGCTGGCAAGATGTCTGAGCCAGAGCAGGTGTTAAATGCTGACGTGTCAGAGCTCCTCTCTGAGTGTGCGGCGATAGCTGGTTGCCCTTTATTACTCCCATGCACAGGTGTGCAGCCTCACCCGGCCCCAGAGTCTAATCAGTCTGACTCAGGCCAGGTGAGGCTGCTTAAGCCAGCTATCAACCACACACACACACACGCGCCACACATACTGCTGCAGATGCCGATGAACACACACACACATCAACACGCATACTCATAAGGGAACTGTAACCTCACTGACAGACTGATGTTCACACAAACACACCACTGCTCACACACACACACACACACATCAACACGCATACTCATAAGGAAACTGCAACCTCACTGACAGACTGATATTCACACAAACACAGCCACTGCTCACACACACACACACACACACACACACACAAGGAGAGGCGACTACACCAGTCATTTACTCTCACGCTCTCCTGATTTTTCATGCACACACACACACACACACGAACACCTATACACACACCCATACATCAGCAGACATAGTACAGCGGCACCTAAAAACACACACACATCCTCCTCCACACAGTGTCACACTGGAATGGCTGCTTTCAGCCATTCCAGAAAAATAAGGTCATATGTTTGCAATTACATCCACTTCTCTGTTTCCATTCCCTGCGTCTGTATCTCTCTCGCTCTCTCTCTCTCTCTCTCTCTCTCTCTCTCTTTTTCTCTCTCTCTTTCTCAAGTGCATTTCAGCTTGCTCTCTCCCTTCTCTCTCTGACACTCTACACCGCTGTCCTTCTGTTCCAGAGGGAAACAGCAAAACAATCAAGGTTAATAAAATAATAAGCCTTCTCATCGAATGTGCTTGTAGCTCCATACACCCGCTAACCACCGTTCATAAAAAACAGTTCATAAAAAAAAACACCATCAGACGTCTAACGCCAATGCAATTCACTTTATTGCGGGGTATTTTGCAAAACGATTATCACAGAGCCCATAAACGGCCAATATTACGAAACCAACAGGGAAAATGCACTCCTACAAACAGCAAACAAAAGTAAAGGAATTGGACTGCGCCAAATGATGCACAACGGACTCAAGTCAAGTCAATGTATTACAAAGCACATCTAAAAAACAACCCGAAGTGCTGTGAGCTAAAAGACAGCATATGCTGTGCAAAAAGGTCCCAATTTGATTCAAACGCCAGGGAGAAAACCGAGGGTTTCCAGACGGGAACAGAAAGTGGGCCTAACGTGAACGATGACGCTACAGCTTTGGGGGCCGCAAACAGCAAAGGCACCGTGACCCTTTTACTCAGAGCGGCGGCGCCGGTCGGAGGCGGACACCGGCTCCTCAGCTATTCTTCTCCACATCTCGTATTATATTATAAAGTATTGACCATGTATGGTTCTTCCTGCTGGGCCGTCCATCAAAAGCTCCACTGGCCATTACCCCCACATCCAGGTCGGGTGGGGTGAGGGGGGGGGGCCTGACGAATGCTCTGACGAGGTGACCTCAAGGACCAATCAGATGGAGCCGTCCGCCGGTGAAATAGTGAGGGAGATAATATTGCCGGGGAGTCTGGCCATTCATTACGGCCCCGGCTATCAATATCTAATTATCCCGGCTGTCTGGCG
>JAOPHQ010005630.1:0-7500 GCA_030340625.1 Merluccius polli | reverse complement strand
GCTCACAACGACGTCAAGTACCAGGGCTTGGCGCGCGACTGGGTGCCCGTGACCTACGACCCGTCGGCGCCGTGCGCCCTCCGCTGTCAGGCCAAGGGCAGCAGCGGCCTGGTGGTGGAGCTGGCGCCCAAGGTCCTGGACGGGACGCGGTGCCGGGCCGACGCTCTGGACATGTGCATCAGCGGGGTTTGTCAGGTACGCCGTCACCGCGGGTAATGCAGCGAGGGTACGGCAAGTGGGACAACATGAGTTGTAATGGAGATGTTTCAGGGGTGTTTTTTTGGACTAAAGCTGGCAGGGCGAGTTGATCGACCGGTTTGTCTCTCCTTGCCAATTGTAGTGACGCGATTCCACATGAATGTGGAGGAAAGAGCTTATTTACAATCTACAGAGGAAATAAAAGCTGTGTATTACAGTGTAGAAACATGATATATAGCATAAATCATGGTTTTATGCTGGAGGCTGAACTGCATGGTAGAGAGACAGTGGTTAGACCATATTAGGCGTACGGTTTCACAATAACATTGTTGCTTTCTGTGCTAGCTGTCAATCACATTCATTGCTGTTGTTTGTGATATTTTCGACTCTGTGCGCGCGGTTGAATCCCCCCCCCCCCCCCCCCCCCCCCCCCTCGTGGGATTGACCTTCCTGCTCTTGTTTAAGTCGACTTCAGCAATGCAAACATGCAGCACCTAATCATGTGGTGTTGGACAAATGATGAAACTATCGGCCATTTCACCCTGAACACACATCCCCCCCCCCCCCCCCAGAACATGCTATTCAAACAAGGTACATGGTCTATATGTTATGACTACTTCCTGGATCGCCACCAGCTGTAACCACGTTGCATTAAACAAAAAAAAAGAAAATCATTCGTCTGTGTGTCCGTGGCCAACGATGCCAAGCGGCACATGGGGAGGCGGAGTTTCGGAAATGATGTGCTCAAACCCCTCGCACTTTATGCCTCGGTCCCCGCAGTGCAGTAATCATGTCAAGGCTGCTATATTTAGTGTGGTGAACGTTGCTTGAGTAGCCAGAGCACATCTATTTATTTTTGCCGTTGAACCGGTCCCTTCGCTGGGGGGTCTGCCGGATGATTAGACGCTGTCAGGGGGGGGGGGGGGGGGGGGGGGGAGACAGAGATAGAGGGGCTGATGTATGGAAAGGCGACAGATTCACATCCAAGACCAGTATTTATGCAGAGTCGAGCCAAAAGTTGTAATGCACTGAACTGAAAGTAAGAAGAAGAAGAGGAAGAAGAAGAAGAAAAAATACGTCCTTCTATAATAATACATAGGAACCAGAGTGAGTGAGTGAGTGAGTGCAGTGCGGACGAGGCACGGCGGCGAAGTAGCAAGGACACAGGAAACAAGATTAAAGCATGTACACAGAAAAAGTGCAAAATGTTCTTGCAATGTTAATCAACAATATGCCGTGATAGAAGAGTTCAACCATTAACCATGGACCGTTTTCGCGGAAAATGGTCCATTCAACCATCGTGAATCACAGAAGACGTTTGTAATTGAGTGTCTTCAGTCGGGAGGGGGGGGGAGATAAATAGAGAGAAGGGGCTTGAGTCTGGGACACGTGCAGAAACACCGACGTCGATGTCCCTGCACAGCACAGACGCTCGGGAGTAAAGTGAAGTGACCTCTTTGTTGCGGTCGCTTTGTTCAACCGCTCGCCCTCGGCTATCCTCAGCCATTGTGCCACTGCTGAGGTTGTGTCTCTCCCTGCGGCTATTTCACACACACACACACACACGCACACACACCGCGGCGAGCGTCGTCGAGTGCCGCTTAATTGTACTTTTACTGAATGTGTGTGCTTCTGTAGCAAAGTCTTGGTCCGTTTAGCCCGGGAAAAAAAAGTTTTTCTCTATACACTTTAACAGGGCTCTGTGTTGTTATTGTATTGGTTACCATCTCCATCTGGAGAGAAGTGGGTGCCAGCACAGGTAGAAGGCTGTGGAATAACAGTCTCCTCCACGCTTGTGGAGGTGATGGATTGTATTTGTGCAGCGCTTTCATTTGGCTTCAGCTCTTTTTTTGGTACAGAGGGCGTGTGTGTGTGTGTGTGTGTGTGTGTGTGGCTTACGTAGGAAAGTGTGTATGAAGGCTACTGTGGAGCTTCGGCTGAGGTGGTCGAAAGGTGCCAGCCGTCAGCTCGACCCTCACTCTCCCTCTTTTCTTCTCTCCGCTCTTCTCTATCTGTCTCACATTGTGTGTGTGTGTGTGTGTCGCTCACAACCCCCCCCCCCCCCCCCCCTCTCCATGTATCTCTCAGCAGCCTGGTGCTCAGGCTCTTCCCCTTGGAGGGTCTTGGACCGGCGCACCAGGCCCCCCCGGGGGTCCGGTACAGTAAGACACCACACAGACAGACAGAGATAGAGACAGAGAGAGAGGGGGGGGGGGAGTCAGAGAGGGAGAGAGAGAGAGGGGGGGGGGGGGGGGGGGGGGGGGGGAGAGAGAGAGAGAGAGAGTGAGTGTCTGACAGTGATGCTTGCTGGCCACCCAGGTCCCAGCGCAGCTTCGGCACTCCACTCCCAGCTAATAAGAGACATCTGCAGCGCGGGGCAGCTTGTCAGACAGACACGGCAGAGACATTGGCTGTGGTGGAGACCTGGCTGACCTGGGCTTCGAGGTAGAGAGAGAGAGAGACAGAGAGAGAGGGAGAACATTTTTAATTTATATTAAAATATATATATATATATATATATATATATATTTTATATATATATAAAATAAAAAATTAAAGAGAAGGAGGGAGGAAGAGGGCAGAGAGAGAGATGATGAGACGGAGGAGGGAAGAGAGGGAGCTGATGATGTGGGGAGAGGACGAGGCAGAGAGCAACACAGAGATATTCAGGAATAGAGGAAGCCCGGTGGGCATAGTGAACACATAGGTATGCGGTGGTATAGCTGGGCGGATGCTGGAGGTACAAAGACTTTAGTTTGGAATGACAGAATGAGGACAGCAACCATTCTCCCATTCTTCTTCCCATGGACCTACAAACACACTTTTTACCATGTAACCGCAGTAACTCAGAGTATGTCTTATAGTGTGTGTGTGCAGTGTGTGTAGTGTGTGTGTGTGTGCGTGGGCGCATGTGTGCGCATGGATGTAAACGTCTGTCTTTTAGACAGATGCAGCAGAGATAGCAGCAGGTGTAGACGTCTGTGACGTACGCGTAGCCCCGGTGCTTTTGCGAGTCAATAGGCTCCTAAAACTCAATTAGAAGCCATATTTTCTATATTTTCTATATCCCATGTATATCTTCCAGACATTTCGTTAAGTATCATTCTTTAAGCTCATGTGAGATAAGATGCAATGGAATAACATCTGGCTGTGTCTGTTACACTTTGAACATGTGTACTACTTACACATGTTGAATATGCGGTTCATATACAGGAAGAGGTTTCACTGTGTTGTCATGGTGCAATTTACACACTGGCCGTGTTAAACAAGAAAATACGAAATACCACACAATCTGAGGGACATACCAGCGATTTTGTTTTCCACAAAATGAAAATATGCTGGCACAACTGCGGCTAAACTGTAATACGTTAACGTTTAGTCGTTTAGCAGCAACGTTTATCCGAAGCGACAAGTGAGGCTGAGAATAATCACAGCGTACAAACACAGAAAGCAGTTGCTATAAAAAGCGCTGCATGAGCAGGTTTTACAAAACTGGACGGCGTGCAGAGTAGCTGCAGGACTCTGAACACAAGGTTAGTCGATCATAGATTATGTTTTTATTAGCGCGCGCTACAGTGCATAATGGGCGCATCACAAGAAAGTAATTTCTAAATTCACTACGAGAGCACACAACACTTCTTAGCTCACTGCGTTGTTTTGTTGTGCAGTTATGGCAGGTTGGTATACAGTATGTATTTATGTTAATAGACATAATGCAATGAAATAGAGTAGAGCAGCGGTCCTCCAATGGGGGTACGCGTACCCCTAGGGGTACTTTGAAGGATTGCAGGGGGTATTTATGTATCTGAATACTTACGTACAAGTTCTGTAAATCTTTCCGATGAATGAATGGTTCATCTTTACCGACTAATATGCGCACACATTATTTATATTCATTTCACATTGTTTTCCCTCCCAAACTATGTTTTGTGCTGGTGAAAGGGGTATTTGGCTGAACAAAATATCATGGGATGGTAAAAAAAAAAAGAGAGGAGAACCACTGGAGTGTGCACAATAGCAGTCAACAAGCGCGCTGCGAGCCAATGGATCCGTACCAGAGGATGATGAGCACATTCTTCGTGAATTAAAAAAGTTGAACCCAGTTGGGTCCGCAACCCCAACCCGGCGCATAATGATGTCTCCTGTCCTCCCCTCTTGTTTGTGCAGGAGGTGGGCTGTGACCGGCAGCTGGGGAGCGGCGCCAGAGAGGACAACTGTGGCGTTTGCGGAGGAGAGGACTCCACCTGTCAGCTGGTGCGCGGACAGGCTCTGCCGCACATGTCCTCCGATGAACGTAGGTGCCGGCGGGGGGGGGGGGGGGGGGGGGGGACCGTGCGATTTCAATTTGTCTCTTCGTCAACAAGCATCCGTTACTTGTTTTTTTTGTGTTACCTCTCCTCCCTCGCCGACTTACATTAAGTATATACTCAACCTTCAGGGGGGTTGTAAATTCAGAGGGTTAGTGGAAGCGGAACTGAACACTCGCAAGGGATTTTACACCAAATAGGATTTGCATTTCACCCTTTTTTTTGTTGAAGTGTAAGTGCACCCAAAATCTTCTTTTTTTTTGCCAGTCTCTCCCAACCAGTTTTATGAACGTCCCGCTCTGCTGGGAACGCGGGTGGCGTCCCTTTCGTGACGTCGAAGTGCCCTTTTTCGGAAACGCGACGAGGTGTGAGTGTGTGTGTGTGTGTGTGGATGCGTGGCGCTCCGCCTGCTGGGCAGCGGTTGATGTTGATGGCCCTCGTCCGAGAGAGGGTTAAGGGTTAAGCTTCTCGGATGCTTGTAGTATAGCGCCACGGTGTGTGTGTGTGTGTGGTGTCATGTACAACGTCGCTCATTATAACGCTCATACACAACGGCATTACTAGCTTGAAAAAAAAGTATCACAAAGTTGGCGCGGGTCGTAACCATGGGGATAACACATCCCCCCCCTCCTACCTACAACTCTTAGCTCAAAACACATTTTGTGAAATCTCATAGCGTTCGAATTTGAGATGAAACAAGGGGTTCACTTACACTTTAAGTACGCTCTGGCCTCTACTCTGCTGGCCTTGTCCTTAAACCCTCTCCATGAACAAAGAGGTGTCATTACTGGAAAGAAAATGAGAGCAAAGCCTTGTGAGACAGACAAGACTGTAGCTTACTATAAATAATACATATTTGTATTCAACCTTTAGTTAACAAGGCAGACGTACTTGAGATGTGGAGTCTCGACCTTGAACAGCCAGACATAAAACCTGACGGACGTCATAAAAAATCAAACAATTTTGGACAACCAAAGGTTGTTTGCTGCACATCCTGAACCCTCAAAGGTGTTTTTCTTCTTCATTCTCTTAAATATTGGATGTTGCACATGCTCAGTCGAGTTACCTGCCGATCCCAGTGTTGGCAGCCATCTTGGCTCCTCCAGCGGCTCCAGAGTTGGCCAGGTTAGGCGGCTTGGCTCTCCCAGCGGCTCTAGAGTTGGCTAGGTTTGGCTGGGGTCCTGGCGCTGTCCGGGGCCCCTCTGTCATTGGCTGTGGTGTTTATTTATCAGGGGCTGAGCTGTTAGCATGCATGCCATCTGGCGAACACTGCCCACCCACACGCCGATGGAGCCGCACCAGTCATGCCTCATTGAGTTTTCTTTTCTTTTCATAAATGTTAACGTCTGGAGATTACATTCATGACCGGCCCTTGGCCATGGCCGGACTTTGGCCATGCTGTTTTTTTGCAAAGTGTCCTTACATTTTTTGTGCGTAAACATAGTTGTGTAGTCGTTGTTTTGCTTTGATTTGTGGGAATTTTGTGGGAGACCACAACGACAAATGCCGTACAACAATAAAAAAGCTGCAGGCAAATGTGTTTGTTGGATCGATAATACGCTCATTTAGGCTTACGAGCGCCAATAAACTCAAAGTGGAGCTTTGATTACCAAGTTTGTCCCGTTACAAGGCCCTTGGGGATATTGTTTGCTTAATGTAGTCATTTTTTCAGGGAATAAATGGTGATAAATTATGTTTGGTAAAGTTTGCAAGCAACGTAGTAAAAGATAATTTGGGTTGGGAGGGACTTCATGACCCAATATTTGGGAGAAACTATAATATGTGTGGTTAGATAAGTGTAGAAGTGCTGCTAAACATTTCAAAGAATGAAAGACATATTTTAGGGCAGTTTTAGACATTTTTGTTGGAAGGCCTCGATACTCGATGGTACAAACCAATTTGCGGGGACAAGAGGGAATATCTTCGGCTTTTTTACTTTGATTGAAGCGTGACAATCCAATTTCCGTTGGGGTGGAAGTCAGTCTGAACATTCCCGAGGTTGCTCAATGTTTTCCCAACTTTGAAAAGGTTAATTAAGTAGATATTGGCAGTGCATATATTTGCATACTTCATTCGTGGGTCGTCCGGCTCGGGTATTGTATCAAATTCCCCCAAATGAACTTGCTTTGGCGCGGCACAGAAAATGGAAATGCAAAAGTCTTGGATTCCCACAGTGGTGTTGCAATCTGCAGCGTACAACTATGATAAGAATGACTTCTCCCTTTAAAATATGCAAAGTGCATATTGGGACTGACCATCAAAAGCCCATCATAATAACTCAATATTGGCCAGTTGGTGGTCTTCAATTCGTCCCCCGATACATCTGATATTAATAAAAGCTTGTACGATTTTGTGTAAACTTATCCTGAACCTTTTCTTCAATATGGAGAACTATGCTGTAGAAGTACCTTTCGAAACCCATCGCCTGAAACGACACTCTTGTTGAAACGTGTGACCTAATTCTATTAAAAGAATGTCTGTTATTGCCCTTACAGACCAGAGGCTAATCCAGCAGCTTATTGCGTTTCCTGACACTGAAAAGGCAACGTCCTGTGATGGCCAGCACAAGGCTGACTTTGTACCACTGCCATAATGGGGGATGGCCTGGGTCCGTGAGCATGTGGAAAGAGTCTTTATATTGTTTTCAGAGAGAGAGCGAGAGAGACAGAGAGAGAGAGAGAGAGAGAGAGAGAGAGGAGAGAGAGAGAGAGAGAGAGAGAGGGGGGGGGAGAGAGCGCACTGGTCCTTAGCTTTAGTCCTGTCTGCCAGTTGTACTTGAGTCATCTCTCCTCTTCCAAGAATCTAACCCCCCTTCCCACCTCAGAACACACACACACACACACACACATGCACACACACACACACACACACACACACACATGCACACACACACACACGCACACACACACACAGAGATACACACACACATTCTCCAACTCTTACACACACAAGATCTCTCTCTCACACACACAAAACCTCTCTCTCTCTCTCTCAC
>JAOPHQ010005629.1:0-18369 GCA_030340625.1 Merluccius polli | reverse complement strand
TACTACTAAATTATTACTGAACCAATTACCTTATATTATACTGAACCATTACTACTATATTATACTGAACCATTACTACTATATTATACTGAACCATTACTACTATATTATACTGAACCATTACTACTATATTATACTGAACCATTACTACTATATTATACGGAACCATTACTACTTATTATACTGAACCATTACTACTATATTATACTGAACATTATACTATATATATGAACCATTACTACTATATTATACTGAAACCATTACTATATAAATATACTGAAACCATTACTACTATATTATATGAACCTTACTACTATAATATACTGAACCATTACTACTATATTATACTGAACATTACTACTATATTTATACTGAACCATTACTACTATAATAATACTGAACCATTACTACTATATTATATGAACCATTACTACTATATTATACTGAACCATTATATACTATTATACTGAACCATTACTACTATATTATACTGAACCATTACTACTATATTATACTGAACCATTACTACTACATTATACTGAACCATTACTACTACATTATACTGAACCATTACTACTATATACTGAACCATTACTACATATTATACTGAACCATTACTACTATTATATACTGAACCATTACTACTATATTATACTGAACCATTACTACTATATTATACTGAACCCATTCTACTATATTATACTGAACCATTACTACTACATTATACTGAAACCATTACTACTATATTATACTGAACCATTACTACTATATTATACTGAACCCATTACTACTATATTATACTGAACCATTACTACTATAATATACTGAACCATTACTACTATATTATACTGAACCATTACTACTATATTATACTGAACCATTACTACTACATTATACTGAACCATTACTACTATATTATACTGAACCATTACTACTATATTATACTGAACCATTACTACTATGAACCATTACTGCAAATAAGTTAAAATAACAGAACAGACAAAACTATTTCAACTGCCTTGTTGTATGTTCCCCATAGAAGCTAGGTTATTACAACAGACCCACAGGCACACTATGTGTCAATTCCAGCAATTGCTGAAGTGTAATAAAAGTGGTGATGAAATAACATTACAGATGTCTCTAACTAAAAGCATGTTGTGTCATAAAGGAGCTCATCCAAGCAGGAGGAGGCCTGCGAGCTGTATGTGAGAGCCGCCAACATGTTCAAGATGGCCAAGAACTGGTGTGGTAAGGTATCTCCGTTGGCATGGACCCGTACGGCAGCTTGATGGACACATGAATAGTGTTGGTTCACCTCCTGCTCTTCCAATGTGTACACTTTGAATGTTTCCAGCTGCAGGAAACGCCTTCTCCCAAGCGGCACAGCTTCACCTGCAGATGCAGAGCAAACACGACGCCGCCACCAACTTCATAGACGCCGGAAACGCTTTCAAAAAAGCTGACCCACACGGTCAGTGACATTACAGTTCCTATAACTGACCACATGGTCAGTGACATTACAGTCCCCATAACTGACCACATGGTCAGTGACATTACAGTTCCTATAACTGACCACATGGTCAGTGACATTACAGTCCCTATAACTCTGCCTGGGGTTGCAGCTCAGCCCTTTCAACATGAGATACAAGAGATACTCCATATCATTTACCAAATATAAAGATGTGCAATTCCCATGTTTTCTCTTCCAGGCATGTATTAGATAATAACTCTATGGTATTTTAATCTTCCAGGCATGTATTAGATAATAACTATGGTATTTTAATCTTCCAGGCATGTAATAGATAATAACACTATGGTATTTTACTCTTCAAGGCATGTAATGGATAATAACACTATGGTATTTTACTCTTCAAGGCATGTAATGGATAATACCACTATGGTATTTTACTCTTCAAGGCATGTAATGGATAATAACACTATGGTGTTTTACTCTTCAAGGCATGTAATGGATAAGAGCTGTACCCTAAAAGTCAACTAGTCAAATCGTTGTTCAGAGAGCCCAGAGTCGACTCTCGAGTTTTTTGTTTTTGTTAATGTTCATTATAATAACCGAATAAAATATGATATAGAGGCTTAACATATAGGAATATCATGATAGTAATAATAGAAAAAATAATTATTACAAGAGAACTAATGCTTCAAGAGGAGATGTGTTTCATGTTAAATCTGATGAGAGACCAACATAAAAAAACCTTGACAGGGAAGTGCCGCAGCGAAATAATGTCGACCATTATTGTAAAAAGTTCTGGAAGAGTTCACTTAACGCAGTCTGGTTTTGAATGTAGTTGATTGGCGAGATTGTGTGCAACACAAGGATGTAAATCAACACAACTTTATGTCTTATTGTTCTCTTCCAGGCATGTAATAGATAAATACTATGGTATGTTACTGTCCAAGGCATATAATAGATAATATAATATTTAATTTGTTTTCCTACAGAGGCTATAAACTGCCTTAGTCGGGCCATTGAGATATACACAGACATGGTAAGATGTTATTAATACACAGACATGTTTTTAATACACACGTTATTAATACACATGTTATTAACACAGACATGGTTTGTACTGCACACCATGATATTTCCTTAATGTGTCTTTTCTTTAGGGGAGATTCAATATTGCTGCTAAACATCACATTGCAATCGCAGAGATCTTTGAGACTGAGTTGGTGGACGTCGATAAGGTCAGGTGATATTTGATCTGTTTTCTCACTCGAGTGTCATGAATGTCACTTATTACACTTGGCTTGTTATAAACTTATGGTATGTATTTAAACTTGTCTTTCTCATGTGTAATTAGCTATGCTAGGGTAGAAGCTAACTGTTATCCCGACTTAAACATTTTTATTTTAGAATATTCCCTGTGGGGATAGGGATTACTTGAATAATTGTAAAAAACAACTATTATTTCTCTCTGGGCTTCATCCTTTGATAGAAGGGTATGTTGTAGCATTATTAAATGACATCAGTGTTTTACCCGTCTCATCTGCAGGCCGTAGCTCACTATGAACAGGCTGCAGATTATTACAAAGGAGAAGAATCCACCAGGTAACGGAAATGTCCATGTCTGAGGGAGGGAGGGAGGGAGGGAGGGGAGGGAGGGGAGGGAGGGAGGGAGGGAGGGAGGGAGGGAGAGAGAGAGAGAGGATATGAGAGAGAGAGAGAGAGAGAGAGAGAGAGAGAGAGAGAGAGAGAGAGAGAGAGAGAGAGAGAGAGAGAGAGAGAGAGAGAGAGAGAGAGAGAGAGAGAGAGAGAGAGAGAGAGAATGTATGTATGTATGTATGTATGTATGTATGTATGTATGTATGTATGTAAGTTTACACTGTTCATGGTGTTCAGATGTTTCTGTACTAACAGAGTGAGACTAATAAGTTTGTTGTGCGTTTCAGCTCGGCCAACAAGTGCCTTCTTAAAGTGGCTACCTATGCGGCTCAGCTGGAGCAGTACCCTAAGGCCATTGAGATTTACGAACAGGTGAAACTCATTATGACAGTGTTGACATACGGGGCATACCATGCCTTTTGTTGTGGCCGTGAATGGAGAAACAAACAACTGTCAACTGGAATATTGAAGCACCTCTGTTCATTTCAGGTTGGGACACATGCCATGGACAGCACTCTCCTCAAGTACAGTGCGAAGGACCACTTCTTCAAAGCTGCTCTCTGCCACTTCTGCGTGGACATGCTCAACGCCAAGGTTCGCAATACTTCATTTAGAGGACGATTTTAACCAAAGTGACTTGCAGTGGATTCAGATACATGTCATTAGGAGCAGGTAGGGGTTAGGGGGCATTTTAGCACAATGATGCCTACAGGTTGACTGTGGATGTTGGGGATTGAACCCAGTACCCTTTGGCTGGAAGTGGGAACCCCCTATCCACTACACTCTCCTGCCCCACACAACAGTATACAAAGTCCCAAGACATAACACATGCTATGGCTAGTGTCATGTACCTCGCTGTACATTGTCCCGCTTATTACGCGGCTACCTACTAAAGAAATCAATCAATTGAATATAACAACACATTTTTGTTTTTATTGATTTTAAAAATGATTTTATTGCTTCCGCTAAAAAAAAATAGTCGGTTAGAATCTAGGATTGGAAATAGCTTCCATAACAGCGGTCTGTTATTCATAGCATGCAGTAATTGACCAATCAGAATCGAGTATTCAACAAGGCTGTGTAATAAAATAATAATAATAATAATAATAATAATAATGGAGACGCTGTTATCCAACATGATGTCTGTCATCCCTCAGCTTGCTGTGCAAAAGTACGAGGAGATGTTTCCCGCCTTCGCAGACTCTCGGGAGTGCAAGCTGCTGAAGGTAGGTCCGCCTGACAGGCTGAGGCTGGGTTTTAGTCGGTCGCTAGCCGGCATCGCTAGCCGGCATCGCTAGCCTGGCATCGCTAGCCTGACATCGCTAGCCTGACATCGCTAGCCTGTCAATGCCAGGCTTGTGATGCCAGTCTTGCAAGAAGTCAGGCTAGCGATGTTTGTGAATGTATTTTCTTATTCATGAACTAAGCAACATTTCACTTTTTTTCCTGTGTTGTTCAATTAAACCATCATGACATACAAAAAAAAGGTGAATATTCAGTTTTCCATAGAATTTATCGTTGATATTTTCCAAATGTTTATTTTATTCTAACCAGAAACTTCTAGATGCTTATGAAGAGCAGAATGTGGAAGCGTATACTGATTCGGTGAGTAATTACCTACTAAATACAATACTATATATATATATAATATATACACATACATATATACACCCACACTGTCACTTTAGTTGTTTGAGGCCATTAAAGACTTCTACTCCTTCTCTAATGTGACAAATAAACGTGAAACTAGGAGTATGCACAGGCATCATTATAAAATGATGTAAGTTTTTCTTGGCTGTTGTCAGATAAAACACATTTAAAACATCACTTGATGACATGATGATGGCATTTGCTATTTATGATATTTTTTAGACTAAATGATTCATCGAAAAAATGATCGTTGGATGAATTGACTATGAAAATAATTGTTAGTTGCAGCCTTACCAATACATGGTAACCTGTGGTTGAGATGACAGACGGGTCAGTTGAAGTGTTGCTCCTCCAGGTGAAGGAGTACGACACCATCTCACGGCTGGACCAGTGGCTCACCACCATGCTGCTACGCATCAAGAAGACCATTCAGGACGACGAGAGCAACCTGTGCTGACTCACCCCTCCTCCCACCCAGACACCCCCCTCTCCCTCCTCCCACCCAGACACCCCCCCCTCTCCCTCCTCCCACCCAGACACCCCCCCTCTCCCTCCTCCCACCCAGCCACCCCCCTCTTCCTCCTCCCACCCAGACACCCCCCCCTCTCCCTCCTCCCACCCAGAAACCCCCCCTCTCCCTCCTCCCACCCAGACACCCCCCCTCTCCCTCCTCCCACCCAGACACCCCCCTCTCCCTCCTCCCACCCAGACACCCCCCCCTCTCCCTCCTCCCACCCAGACACCCCCCCTCTCCCCTCCTCCCACCCAGACACCCCCCCCTCTTCCTCCTCCCACCCAGACACCCCCCTCTCATTCCTTCTCTTCACCTCCCATCACCAGCAAGACACCCCCCTCTTTCTCCACCCCCATCCAAAGACCCCTCCTTCCTCCTCCTGTCTCCACCTCCACCAGGACATCAGCCGCTCCACCACCACTGGGAGATCTGGTCTTCCTTCCATGGGTCTACTTTCTCTAACTGTACAGATGCTGTCCTTCAAGCCAAGTGCAGTATTTGCTTCTCTGCCAGTTGAACCTCCTCCTCCTCCTGTACTGTAGGATGTTGTGTTGACTCTAGTTTAGTCAAACGTTCCCTAGTTTTTTAGATGACATACGGCACAACAACTAGTGTGCGGTGTGGTGACACCATACCATATTCTGGGCCGTTACACCGAATATTTAACTAATCATCTTTTCATTGTCAAGGAGTGTCTTCTGGTATTACAGATGTAAATGAGGACACAAAGTAGACCTAAATCGAGAAATAACCATTTTAAAATAAACGACCAAACTGCAGTGAAAGCGCAATGAGGAAGTCCCGGTGCTAGAGACTGAAACCCCGTAACAGTGGTAAGAATGAGTTATTGATGAACTCTAATTAGTTGATAATGGTTCCCTGCTGTGTGCCAGACGATGCCTTACACACACCACACTGCGTCTCAGGATGTTTGTAGATCTGATGGAAACCCTTTAGAAGCATATCGATTGATCATTGCTAATTTGTCACTTTATCATTAAATTTTTATTCCACGTAATATTAAATGAGCGAAATTTGGAAGGGTTTGGTATGAATGCGTTCAGCTGGTTTTCGTTGTGTAGTAATACTGATATTTAATGCCATGTTACTGTCACATTCAGCCTGACTGGAAGTGTGTGTTTTAGGGCCTGCGCTCGATGCAATACGCTAGACAAAAAGCTTTACTTTTGAACACTGTGGCCATGTACAGGTGTGAAGTCACTCTTAGCATAATTATTGTCAATATTCCCCCAAAAAATGTGGGAAGAATTTGTACATCTTTTCCTGTTAACAGTCTGAATAAACTTTGTCAGAAAGCTTTGAGGTGTGTTGTCATTAACCAGGAGCATCATCACTGGTGATGGACGACGTGTTCAGGCTTCCTCAACAGTGGAAACATGGTTTACAAAACTAAAACTAAAAAAGGTACATTATTATTATTAAAAAGGTACATTATTATTATTAAAAGGGTACATTATTATTATTAAAAAGGTACATTATTATTATTAAAAGGGTACATTATTGTTAACAAGGTACATTATTATTAAAAAGGTACATTATTATTATTAAAAAGGAACATTATTTACAAGGAAAATAGGCTACGAGTCAACCAGCAGACTTTCATATCCAAGAGCGCTAATTCCCTACTTAATATGCTGTATTTTTGAAATAATATTGACCTATAAATATGATTTAAGTATTTATTAAAGTTGCTAGAAAACCTGTCGCCCTATAACCAACATGTAAAACTACAAATACTACAAATACAAACATGTAAAACTACAAATACTACAAATACAAACATGTAAAACTACAAATACCACCCGCGGTGATCATTTATTTCAAATAATAATATTTCAAATAATAATACAAAATAAAAAAATCGATACGGGGGTGACAAGGCCCCCTGGTGGCCTCGCCAGATCTATTGTTTGGATGCGGTGATCACGATAGGGGGATGGCCGAGGCCCCAGGCATGCCGGACCATCATGCCTAATGGTAGGACCGCCTAGCCTGGCGGCGCCAGACCCATCAGGAAGATGTAAGGTCTGGCTCAGCTCCATTGGCAGTGTGGGCGGGATAAACGGTTGTCTTTCAAGTTCCCTCTGCACGCAATAGAGCGTAACAGTGACCGCCCCTTTTTAACAGCTCCGGTGCCGGAAGTAAATTTCCCATGCATTTATCTCGTCCACTTTTCGTATAATCCTTATAAAAAGAGTATTAAGCCTTTAACCAAGCCAATCGTTCGTTATGGTAGTCGTGACCATATTATGTTTGATTCGGGCATAAAAAGAATTTGGAAAACGGAAGAAAAGCCAAAGGTACTTTATTTTGTTGACCGAGTGAGGAACTACTCATCCCGAATCAAACATAATATGGTCACGACTACCATAACGAACGATTGGCTTGGTTCAAGTCTTAATACTCTTTTTATAAGGATTATACGAAAAGTGGACGAGATAAATGCATGGGAAATTTACTTCCGGCACCGGAGCTGTTAAAAAGGGGCGGTCACTGTTACGCTCTATAGCAGGGGTATTCAACTAAAATTTCAAGAGGTCCAGTGAGAGAAAATTTCCTCAAGCGAAGGTCCGGATATATATATATATATATATATATATATATATATATATATATATATATATATATATATATATAGCCTTATAGTTGTATCAACATCTGCAACTGACTGTTAAATTAAAGAAAGTCAAATTCACAATTCAAAAATATTTATTGTCACTAATCATTGAAGTATACATGTGTACTGTCTCTCCCTGTCTCCCGTTCACTCGTCTTCTCTCCCTGTCTCCCGTTCACTCGTCTCTCCGTCATCTCTCCCTGTCTCGCGCTCACTCGTCTCTAGGGATGGGGATCGTTAATATTTATTGATATCGATACCTTTATCGATACTCCTTATCGATCCGAGTCTTTATCGATACCACTATCGATACTTTTCTATTATTTGGTGGAAAGACGACGCGACAATTTGTTTTCAACAGAACTGGTATTGCTTAACAAGTGAGCATAACAAAAACGTTTCTAGCCTTCAATAAACATGGCTAATGTAATAGGCCACTTCGAAATGACATACAACTAACAATAGAAAGAATATATCAGCAGCACCAAATGAAAAATAAGTCATAATGTATATGGGTCACACAAAAGGAAATAAAATATAATCTCATAATTTAACAGGGGTTTTTTTGCAGAAAAATTAACATGTCTGCCTTTCATGATCCTCCAGATTTGTAATATACTATACAACTGTATTACTCATGTTTCTCGCCAAAATCTCAATTTCCCTTTTCTTTACATTACACTTGAACGCATCATGATAACCTAATCGTCGTTTTACTGAGCCAACCTGAACACATCATCACGCAGCACGTCTGAATCTTTATTTACTTTTCAAGATAACTAGCTTGTATGCTGCCGATTACAACACGGATTTCACAATTGGATTACTATTTTTAACTAACGGGACAAGCAAGGGTGGACTGGCCATCGGGCGTACCGGGTGAGCCGATGCACATTTTTGGGCCGGTCCAGGACTGTCATAATTAGGGTTTTAATAATCGTATTTAACCGTATAACTGCAGACAACTTTATTTAAAATCAAATGTAAAACATGTGTGTTTGTATTGTGGTGTCCGGTGCGTGTGCGGCTCCTCCTGCGGAGCGGTTCATGTTAATAGCGGAGTCCGGGAGGGTTCACCTTCACGGCGTAGTTACGAGGGATGTGCGACTATCGGCTTAAAAATACTAAAGTGTTTTTTAAAGTTAGAAAGATATTAGATATTCAACCGATATTCACGCTCCGAATTACAGCGATCAGACACGGGGAACTAAAGCCGCGATCACCGGTATGAGTCCCGTATGTCTAGCGGTGTCTAGCGGTGTCTACCTGCCCCCCCGTCGGTCGTAGGTCCGGGGTGGCTTACGATCGCCCCCCCATAAATTTGATTGGCTGAGCAGCGTCACGTGGGATACTTAACTCACATGCAATTGGTCTGTAAGGGCCGCTAACCAAATGCCGTAAAGACTAGAAAAGCTGCGCTGGTTAAAATAGAAGCGCCCCGTCATAATGTAGAATCCCTCAATAGTTTATTGATTATAGGTCTGGGTCCGCATAGGACGGCGTCTGGGTCCGGACCCGGACCGCGGTCCGCCTGTTAGTGACCTCGGCTCTATAGGATAGCGCTACAACCAATCAGAGCAACGAAGAAGGTGACGTAGTCAGAGCGACGGCTCTGACTACGTAATTAATCAAAACTCAGAATATATTTCTTTTCGAGGAAAGACTTCAGTGCCGTTCTTTTCTCAAATAAAATGTTAACTTCAAGTCTTGAAGAGTCGCGGCCAAAGCCGAGTGGAGAGACAGCCGTTCGCCAGCAGCAGCAGCCATTGTTTACCTCTAACACGGAACCGTCGCAACTCTGTCGTCATGGTAGCCCGGCTTCCGACTCCGCCCCTCACGCTGTGATTGGTCTGACAGATTTTGTGTTTCCAGCACCAAAAAGCCGACGGAGCCGTGCTAGACCTACCTAGCTGCCAAATAAATGTGCTGCCGCTAGGGGGGGTCTAGAGGTCTAGGCTAAGGACCGCCTGCCATCAGCCTGTCCGCACAACATACATATAATATGACAAGAGGGCGGACAGGACAGGAAGACAGTGGAAAATACAGCATAACATTAGGAAAGGGGGGAGGAGAAAAAAGCAACCCCCCGACTATGCCCCTGTGTTGGAACAGGAACTACTTGTATAGGTCGTTTATTTAAGTTTAAACATATTTGGCAACATATTACCTACACATAAATAAGTAAATGAACTAATGGCCAAGACCGCAGACCTCGCTCTCGCTCGCTCTCTTTTTCTCTCTCTCGCTCGCTCTCTTTTTCTCTCTCTCGCTCCCCCTCACTCTCTGCGCTTACTGGTTTAAATAAACACATGCTGAGTGCTGATCAAGAGTTTTGTGCACGCAATCCCGACTCTTGTCCCAAATACAGCAGCAGGCTTCATTCAGCGATTGAAACAAATATAACATTAATTGAAGTTTACGCCCACTCGCAAAGCAGAAAGAACGCGCCGCGGCTGGCGCGCGCGCGTTTCCACATTCTAATTCTCACCTTCGAATGTCTGTTTTTAAAAACTATTCGAATATATATTCGAATTTTGAATATTCGTTGACAGCCCAACTACAAATACACAAACAACACACATGTAAAACTACAAATACGCAAACAACACACATGTAAAACTACAAATACGCAAACAACACACATGTAAAACTACAAATACACAAACAACACACATGTAAAACTACAAATACGCAAACAACACACATGTAAAACTACAAATACACAAACAACACACATGTAAAACTACAAATACACAAACAACACACATGTAAAACTACAAATACACAAACAACACACATGTAAAACTACAAACAACACACATGTAAAACTACAAATACACAAACAACACACATGTAAAACTACAAATACACAAACAACACACATGTAAAACTACAAATACACAAACAACACACATGTAAAACTACAAATACACAAACAACACACATGTAAAACTACAAATGTTATAAATACACACATGTAAAACTACAAATAATCCTACTACAAATACACAAACATGTAAAACTACAACTAGCCTATTACATACACGTACACAGCACATGAACGCCAGGCTGTGTGTGTGTGTGTGTGTGTGTGTGTGTGTGTGTGTGTGTGTGTGTGTGTGTGTGTGTGTGTGTGTGTGTGTGTGTGTGTGTGTGTGTGTGTGTGTGTGTGTGTGTGTATGTATGTGTGTGCGTGCGTGCGTGCGTGTGTGTAGGTGTATACCTCCCAGGTGAGGGTGGACTCACCTGCTGGGACCGGGTCTGCGGGGATGGGAGGGTCCATTGTTCGCGTGGGGGTGGGGGTGGGGGGGGGGGGGTGGGGAGGAGGACCTGCTGTGCCTGGGTCCACATCGCGGGTTGTTTCCTCCGGAGCGCGTGGCTGGTGAACAGTAAGTAACACTTTATTTATTTCGTTATTGCACAGCTTGTTAGGGCCAAGCAGCGGCGCCGCAGTGTGTTTCTATTCATTATCGTTATTATTCACATTATTATCTCCTAAACTATAACCGCTTGGGAAGTCCCTCTGTACCTTAGGGTTAGCTGACAGACTCGGCGACGCGCCGTGGTCCACAGACCGCGTCCCCAGCGCCACCAGCAGGCCACGCTCTGTTCAGATGTTCATATGTTCATATGTTCATATGTTCTGATATTCAGATACTCAGATGCTCAGATACTCAGATGTTAAGATACTCAGATGTTAAGATACTCAGATATCCAGATATTCGGATATTCAGATATTCAGATATTCGGATATTCAGATGCTCAGATACTCAGATGCTCAGATACTCAGATACTCAGATGTTAAGATACTCAGATGTTAAGATACTCAGATATTCAGATATTCAGATACTCAGATGTTAAGATACTCAGATGTTCAGATATTCAGATACTCAGATGTTAAGATACTCAGATGTTCAGATATTCAGATACTCAGATATTCAGATACTCAGATGTTAAGATACTCAGATGTTCAGATATTCAGATACTCAGATGTTAAGATACTCAGATGTTCAGATATTCAGATACTCAGATGTTAAGATACTCAGATGTTAAGATACTCAGATGTTCAGATATTCAGATATTCAGATACTCAGATGTTAAGATACTCAGATGTTAAGATACTCAGATATCCAGATATTCGGATGCTCAGATATTCAGATGTTAAGATACTCAGATATTCAGATATTCAGATACTCAGATGTTAAGATACTCAGATGTTCAGATATTCAGATATTCAGATACTCAGATGTTAAGATACTCAGATATTCAGATATTCAGATATTCAGATGTTCAGATATTCAGATACTCAGATGTTCAGATATTCAGATGTTCAGATATTCAGATATTCAGATACTCAGATATTCAGATGTTCAGATATTCAGATATTCAGATACTCAGATGTTCAGATATTCATATGTTCAGATATTCAGATGTTCAGATGTTCAGATATTCAGATATTCAGATACTCAGATGTTCAGATATTCAGATGTTCAGATATTCAGATATTCAGATACTCAGATATTCAGATATTCAGATATTCAGATATTCAGATGCTCAGATATTCAGATATTCAGATACTCATATGTTCAGATATTCAGATGTTCAGATGCTGATGACTGTGCCCTGGCGGCCCTAGAGACATCACCTCGGTACCACAGGAAGCGTCTCCTCCTCGGGGCCATTCTAAGATTTGTTTAGGTTAAGTTCACTCATTCCTTTTGATTCTCTGTGTGAACGTCAAGCGGGGGAACTGTGAAGGGCTCTCGTTTAAATTCAGCTGAACTCCCTCAGCGGCAGGCAGGGACAGCGGAGGTGCTGAGGTCGCTCCAGCCTCCACCTCCACCTCTATTCATCTCTCTTCATCCTGTGTGGATGAGGGTTAGACTCTGGATCAGACTGATTAGTATCTGACCAGATGAGAACCTGCTACTGTAACATTAGAACCTGCTACTGACGTGACGCAGAACAACTCGCAGACGCCATGAATCAGCAACTTCCCACGGCCTACGATTTAACAGGAACTGAAAGCTTATCTCCGCAAGGTCATGTCCGATTTGTCGCTAGGACGAGATAAGGACGGCGGCGGCGGCGTCTGAGGCCGAGAGGCCGTGCGGAGGCGCGTGGCGCGCGCTCTCCGCTTGGACCTTAGTGCCGCTTGCAGCTTTCCTTCGAAGGTGTCTCTCGGACCGCTCATGGCGGGTGCGTTTCATTTGGGCACGGCCGTGCGCCAGTACAGACACAGCTAGCGCAGCCAGGATAGGATAGGATATATACTTTTTTGATCCCGTGAGGGAAATTAGTTTCTCTGCATTTAACCCAATTTAACCGAATTAGTGAACACACACAGCACACAGTGAACACACAGTGAGGTGAATCACACACTAACCCAGAGCAGTGAGCTGCCTGCCCAACCAGCGGCGCTCGGGGAGCAGTGAGGGGTTAGGTGCCTTGCTCAAGTGCACTTCAGCCGTGGACTGCTCGGGGATCGAACCGGCAACCGGCAACCCGGTTACAAGCCCGAAACCTTAACCAGTAGGCCACGGCTGCCCCCATGCGCTGACCATGCCTGTTCTGCAGCACACACATACAAACCGGCCGCATGTTGCCCCGCTACTGACGTGATGATGCGGGACGGGGCCATTGTCGACGAATGC
The DNA here is from genome assembly GCA_030340625.1 of Merluccius polli. NCBI lineage: Eukaryota > Metazoa > Chordata > Actinopteri > Gadiformes > Merlucciidae > Merluccius > Merluccius polli. The sequence continues at coordinate 4,789 of JAOPHQ010005629.1, read as the reverse complement.
AGGGGTGCAGCAGGAGGCGGCCCACCATGCAGCCGGATGAGACACTCGGAGTCACGGAGATGTTCAGGCAGCGCCTCACATCAGGTCACTCCACATCAGGGCTCCTCTGGGAGGGGGGGGGGGGGGCACAGTTGTCTAATGAGACACTAGAGAGCAAGCTGTGTGTTTCAGTTCATCCAGTCACGCCCACTCATCCTTTAGGTGATGCATGAAAAGCTGTTTTGTGGAGGGGGGGACCAGTAGTCCTGGTTGTCCTGTGGCTGTCTTGTATAAGATGTAGGATGTGTTTTTTAACGGGTCAACGTCGTATTGTTTCATTGTGTGATAACCGGTAGGAGACCTCTCCTCGTTATGTCTTGTACTTTAGTTTTTTTGTATCAGACTATTGTTGTAAATTATTTATTGGAGTAGAACAAAGTCCCACACGTTCAAGTTGAAATGAGTCACCCTTCAAGTAACTGCATTGTTGAGGACCTCATTCCTAAACCAAGAATGTCCTATAATACCGCACCCCCCCCAAAACCAGAATAACACGTTTATGTTGTGATTGATGGCTGCTACCTTGACCAGGTCTCTCTTATAAACAAGACGCATATTATCAGGAAGTCTCAATGGGACTTCCTGGTAATATAAAATAAAAAAATAAAAAATAATAATAAAATAACCCTTTAATGTGAACATGAGACTAGGAGCCTCTGTCCTCTAATCCCCCCAACCCTTAAAGCAAGTTTTTTTTTGTTGTTGTCTCCAACAGGACTCGCCTAAAGGTTGTCAGAAATGTTATGTATACATGGTCATGTTTGTATTTTTGGTGGAGCTCAAATATCAGTCAAACAGCGTGTGATGCCTCGTCTGAATATTTTAGCCACAACGCATTTCCTGCCAGCAGCCCAAACCCGGTTCACTTTCTGGCAGAAGATGTGGTTTAATACTTCACACGACTTGTGAGTAGGAGTCGTTATATCCGTGTGCTTCGGGACACTGAAGGTCTAGCAGAGCGGTGCAGGAGAACGATAGACAAGGAGGAGGAAAGAGATTCACAGAGAGGCTGATCTGCACTTTGATTGGACGAGCATCTGAACCCATCATGTTCCAGTTCTTGTGGTATGTGATGCGGTGCTCCTCAGATCGGATGGCTTTAGTTACTGTGATGTTACTGTGATGTTACTGTGATGATGGCCGCGTTGCACATCAAACGTGGGTTTGGTCCCACTCTGTCAAAGTCGATATTTCACAATCCACTGCTCGTTGAATTGTCGATTTTCATTGTCTACCAACATATTCGCTGTCAAAACTTGACAGTAACAGGAAGTGACTTTTAGCTCTGCTGTTTTAGATTCCACTTTTTTTTTTTTTTGGCTCTCAAAACGTTTTGCCACAGCAGAGACGTTGATGCAGAGAGCGCGCAGGCCGCAGGGTCCTGGGCGGGACAAAGCGGATAAAACGGTTTTCTATTGGAGGGATTGGAACTGGCTCTCATTCTTGCTTGAAATGTTTAATGATTGTTTAGGATCGCATGAACAATTTGTAAGCCTGGTGTAGAATTACCAGACAGACTGGCTGTGTTACATATCAATAGAGAAATGTCACTTGTGAGTCAGTTTGGGTTTGCCTTATTTCTTTGTCTCAACAGGTCCTACAAGTCGGCGGTCCTCCAGCTGATCTAGAAATCACCGTGAGAGGATTCCTCAGTCCCCGAGTCGCACGTCCTTTCCCTGAGAGGAACGCAAGCGTCACTTCCTGTCGGCGTATGGCCTTCGCTCTACCCCGACCAATGAGGTGGGTCCGAGCCCGGGCGGCCGTGGCTCTGCTCTGCACCGGGATCCTCCTCTTCGTCTACTCCAACTGGCAGATTGACACGGCTCACGGGCATCGTGCGGTCACGGCGCGGCCACACACCGGCTCCTCTGCCGGCTCCTCTGCCGGCTCCTCTGCTTCAGCGCCCCCGGAGGAGCCGGTCCCCCAACGCCCGGTCCTCAACATCACGCTGACGGACCACTTCCGGAAGTTCTACCCCCACAACGCGGCCTACTGGAACCGCCTGCTGCACAGCTCCCTGGGGCAGCAGCGCAACCAATCACACGCCGCCGCCGCCGCCGCCGCCGCGGCCCCCGGGAAGTGGTCCGAGTGCCGGGAGGCGGACCGCGAGCTGCTGAGGACCAACGTGCACGACTTCGACGCCTACCCCGACATGCACAAGGACTTCCTGCGCAGGCAGCACTGCCGGGACCCCCCCCAGCTGATCGACCAGCCCCGGAAGTGTTCCTCGGACGACGACGGCGGCGGCGGCGGCGGCGGCGGGACCTTCCTCCTCCTGGCCATCAAGACGGTCCCGACCAACTTCCAGCGCAGGCAGGCGGTGCGGGAGACGTGGGGGCAGGAGGGCGTGTACCCGGGCGGGCTGAGGGTCCGCACCCTCTTCCTGCTGGGCAGCTGGCCGGACCGGGACCCCGACCTCCAGCCGCTGCTGGCGTTCGAGGCCCGGCGCCACGGGGACATGCTCCAGTGGGACTTCCACGAGTCCCTGTTCAACCTCACCCTCAAGGTGCACGCCTTCCTCAAGTGGACCGTGCGCAACTGCCCGGCGCCGTCCTTCGTCCTCAGCGGCGACGACGACGTGTTCGTCAACACGCCCGTCGTCCTGCGGCACCTGCGGGCGCTGGGGCCGGCCGCGGCGTCGCAGGTCTACATGGGTCACGTGATCCGGTCGGCCAGCCCCCTGCGGGACCCCGACAGCAAGTACTACGTCCCGCAGAGCTTCTACGAGGGCGGGTACCCGGCGTACGCCGGCGGCGGCGGCTTCCTGATCTCGGGGGCCATGCTGGGGCCGGCTGTCCCGGGCGTCCGCCCTCATCCCGCTGTTCCCCATCGACGACGTCTACGTGGGGATGTGCGTCCACGCGCTGGGCGTCGCCGCCGGAGACGCACCAGGGCTTCCGGACGTTCGACGTGCCCAAGGGCAACCGGGAGAACGTGTGCGTGCACAAGGAGCTGATGATGATCCACCAGCGGACGCCGCGCGAGGTCAAGCGGCTCTGGAAGGGCATCCACAGCCCCTTGCTCACCTGCTGAAACCGGTCGGATCTGTCCACACTTGTGACATCACAAGACGGAGCCAGTCCGACCCAGATGCATCGTGGGTAGATCGACTCCCCAGAACGAACCCCACCTCCCTGGTGGACTGTGCCAACTGGTAGGCCGGGGGTTTGATCAAGCCATCGTACACCTGGGTGGACACTCCCACTTGTGATGTCACTAGTAAATGGATTGATTTGAGCCACCACACCCAGGTGGTAAAATCGGGTCCCTTTAAGCTATATTGTATTTCAGACATTTCTGTCCATCGGAGAATCCTCTGCATCCAACAGGAGGATAAACTGCCGGTACTGCCTGCTTTCATAAAGGATGCACGTCCATATATGGTCAACACATAACAGCGAGACGATGCAATATTCATAGTACAGGCTGTTGAATGCAGTGCAACCCGTTGTGTCTTAAGCGGTTTGAACTGGAGCCAGCTGGGATTGGCCCCTGCTGGGAGAACCCAAGCTACTGAGCAGCTCTATGGTGAACTCCCCTTCCATCATGGTTGTGGTGCTTGTGATCTGGTGTGTTGGGAGCCGACAGCTCTGATTGTCAAATAAATAAGAATGCATGATTTTTCCATTTTATTTTATTAGTGTTTCAAACCTACAAACATGACCCGACGGGGGGGTGTCGTAACAGAAAGCGGGTCGATTGGTTCTACAGAGGCAAGCAGCGGCTGTGTAAATATAAACCCATTTAACCAGACTTTGAATGTTTGCGCTACGGCCCTCATTGAAAAGGAAACTGGTTTTAATTTACTTGTTAACTTGTGTTAAAATAACTAACCGACAAAGGGAAAGGTAAAATGGAGACTGGGCTGTTTGTCTCATTATAATAACCATAATAAAACCAGCAGGAACAACAGTGGTGGTTTTGGTGCTTATTGCTCGGTTTGTACAAATCAAGGGTAATATTGTACAATATGTTGATGAACGCAAATACCGGGATTAGAGGAAAAGGTTGAAAACCGTGAAATCACTCTGTAACATAAGGCACAACACCTACAGCTGGAACACATTGTGAAGGCGCACACACACACACACACCTTCACTAGTAGTAGAGGAGAAGAAACACCAAAGTCTTATCAAAACTAGAACTCTATACAGACCCAATACCAGCCAACCCCGCGGCGCCGCCTCCCTCTCCGCCACTGGGGGGAGTGGGTTACTTGTCATAGGCGTCCAGCGGGTAATGCTCCTTGTACTGGTTAACGTGTCGCCACATGGCGTCGCGCTGCTTGCTCAGGTTGCCCGTCATCTCGTGGTAAACGTCGGTGAAGAGCAGGTCCGGCTTGGGCTTGTGGCGCCGCTCCGCCTTCTCGAAGGCCTCCATCACCGTCCTGCGGGACTCCTTCCTCCAGGCGCGCTCGTCGTCCTCGCCCCACCAGCCGCGCGCCGTCATGTAGTGGCGCAGGCGGGAGATGGGGTGGTCCTGCTTGTCCCAGTAGTTGACCTCGTCCACCGAGCGGTAGGCGGAGCTGTCATCGCTGGTGCTGTGGTGGCCGATCCTGAGGGGGGGGGGGGGGGGGGGGGCGGGGGTTATTGTACCTGTTGTAACGTTCAACACTTCTGGTCGGGACCCGTTGGGGATTACACAGTGAATGGGTTGGCAAGGGCTGCAACTAGCAATTATTTTTATTGTTGATGAATCATTTAGCCTAGAAATGTCAAATAGCAAATGCCATCACAAGTTACCAGAGTCC
>JAOPHQ010005628.1:0-13450 GCA_030340625.1 Merluccius polli | reverse complement strand
CTCTATCTCTATCTCTTTCTTGGCTGCTGCTGTAACACACAAATTTCCCCCCGGGGATCAATAAAGTGATATCCTAAATAAGAGAGTAAAGAGAGAGGACATTTTTCAGCAGCTTCCCTGATTACAGGTGGCAGGCAGATAGGGCGCTCGGTAAGAGACCGCTCTGTGTCCTGCTGATTTTGTTTCAATTTAGGGATTGATAGAAGGCCAGCTCCTGTAGACCGGAGGGGCCGAGAAGGACAGTAAGGAATAATAAGGTCCTTCAGGTAGGATGGTGCTAGTCCATGCAGGGTTTTATAGGCAAGAAGTAGCACCTTAAAATCTGACCTGGCGGTGATTGCAAGTCAGTGGAGGGAGGTGAGAATAGGTAATGTGGTCAAATTTTCTGGTTCTAGTTAGGAGTCTAGCAGTGGCGTTCTGCACAAGCTGTGACTTTTCAAAGGACATCCTAATTGTCCTTTGCCCTTGCAGATTGTTTGCTGCCAACAGCCTTTCCTCAAATGATATGCTCCTGTGACACTGTTGATGTTGCAGTCTCTGTTGGTAGATCCATTATACTGATATACTGATACAAATATTGTTTTTCTAACGTTACTTTGGTTCCTTGTTATTTATTTGTCTTCCATGTGCACTCAGGCCGTTATGGTCAACATTGCAATAAACAATGGGCTCCAGAAGTCAGTGACTTTGTAGGGAGTGGTTACTGGCCCATTACCATGCGAACACAGACACTGTTCCACCAAGATCTGTTCCATTGCTTTGAGGCTATGAAGACAGCAGCTCCAGGAATGTCCAGACAAGCCTTCACAGCAATGTTGGACCAGAGAACAAAGCAGTTTGGATGATTGAGTAAAAATGTGAAGCTGAGATGTGATGCGAGCAAAGTTCGGGATCCTCAAGTGGCTGCATAATTCAGGTTACAGACTGAAGACCGTATCAGACGGATTTGTCATTTACGTCTTTGGATTTGAAAAGTTGCATTCACAATCACAAAACATAAATAGGTGATCATATGTTGTATTGTCATTGAAAGCTGTACTATAATTTGTTTATTTTAGACTGGCAAAGTGAATGCAGATGCTTTTCAGAGAAGCTTTCTGCAATATGTGTACTGCAACATTAAAGAGAACCAACTTCTGGGAAAGGAGCCCATTTCGTCTGTCCAGCCTGTAGCCCTGAAATGGTGGCTGTTTCGGTGAATGGCAACAGAAAACTCTACAGGTTCCAGAAAACAAACCAGTGAGTTTTGTGTACATGTTAAAAACAGCCAATGTAGTTAATATATGTCCATGCTATTAACATTATCATAATATAGTTCTCATTTTGTTATTTGTAATTAAGCTGTTGATACTGCAGCTGTTGAATATAATATCTGTATGTTTAGACTTCATATCCTTGTTTTGAAAAGTGCTATATAAATATTATTATTATTATGTAAAACTTCTTACAGTGGTTATCCATAATACATTTTCTTGTACATACAATTACAATGTGTGAATAAAAAGTGGAAACGCAGAAAATTCGACTAAGTCTCCAAATATCGATAAAAAATGTTGCGGGAGGTGGAGAAGTGGATGTATCGATATAAGGTTAATGCGGCAAAGCGCAACGGAAACCGATTCAGCGAATAAATTCGAATAAATGATGACGTACATAAATCACGTGATTTAAATATCACTCCAGCTTCCGAGCTATGGATGTAGCCGTGTTCTAGGGCCAGAACACGATAACTTACCTAATTAGTATGCAAGAATTCGCTCCCTGATTGGTTCGATCCTTGAAGCATGCTAATTCCGTTTCCTACAGTCATAGCGTAGCCGGGACATTTCCCTAACCCTAACCATAACCCTAACCATAACCATAACCTAACCATAACCCTAACCCTAACCATAACCCTAACCATAACCCTAACCATAACCATAACCTAACCATAACCCTAACCCTAACCATAACCATAACCCTAACCATAACCTAACCATAACCATAACCTAACCATAACCATAACCTAACCATAACCTAACCATAACCCTAACCATAACCCTAACCATAACCTAACCATAACCTAACCATAACCTAACCATAACCCTAACCCTAACCATAACCTAACCATAACCCTAACCCTAACCATAACCCTAACCATAACCTAACCATAACCCTAACCCTAACCCTAATCATTAAAACGCAACTGTTGCGAATTAATAACATATGTATCATCAGGCTGTAAATATCTGCACATAGCCAGGAGTAGAAATAAATATACAAGTTGTAGTAACTGCACCTCAACACATGATGGCGGCAAACAATATACTGGGGGCGGCGCTTAACGCTAGCCATTGTGCGTCATGGAGGCCACGCCTCCTGCCCAGAGGCATCCGGCGGAAACATCCGAGCTGTGTCCCAATTCACGGGATGCATGCTTCGAAGTACGCAGCCTCGCGGCCTTCGAAGGCTGCGTACATCGAAGGGTCCTTCGAAGTACGCATCAACCGTTGTTAAATGAGACGGTCTAGCCTTCGAAGCATTTCCTGGTTGCGTCACCACAGCCGCGTCACCAGCCGTCAGTTGGTAGTAACCGTAGTAACGTAGCCGTTGCCGTCAGTTGAAAAACAGACGGAAGGGTTGTAATAAAGCAAAAAATGATCATAATAATGATAATAATGAAGTATAACATATAATAGTGATAATCATAAACGTAGCTCTTTATTCAATCCAATCGTTTAACTGAGTTTGCAGTTTTACAGTCTGGAAATAAAGCGGGGATAATAAAAGTAATACAATATAAGTAATGAGTAAAAGTATAACAAGTAGTAAGTAAAAGTAATTAAATATAAACCCAATACTTATTACATTTAAATATAAATTCATCGCCACTTGGTGTCGCCATTATTCTTTTCCCGCCTCTGAACAGCGGCGCGCAAAGGATTTTGGGATATGCGAGGCCGCGAAGGATACATGCGATGCGTCCTCCAAAAGAGGGAAAAGAAGTGCGCATTTGAAGTACGCATTCGAAGGAGTCGGCGAATTGGGACAGCCTTCGCGCAGCGTTGTGACGTAAGCGCCCTTCGAATGCGCACTTCGAAGGATGCATTCCGTGAATTGGGACACAGCTCCGGTTAGAATCAGAAGCCCGAGGCGGCCCATCCGCGAGGATGCTAAGCTAAGCGGCTCTCCACGCGCGTGGCATTTACATTTACTTTCCCCACATGCTTGGTAGATTAAGATAACCTAAACCTAAACAAATAAAGTGAGTTAAAAGCGATCCTGTTGTCGGCGGCCTCCTTCCCTCGGGACACATTCCCCACACAACCTGAATCATTAAAACGTTAACACACATTTAAAAAAGCCATCACAAACAATTTCCCGCTCTCAAGAAGGCATTGAGACCGGCGACGAAACGCGCAGGCGCATCATGAGAACCAATGAAGAAGCCCGATTCTTAGCGTGTTCTGGGTACCGTGTTCTCGGTGTCTGAAATACCTCCAGCTTCCGCTCCACTGGAGAGACGAAAAATGGCGGCAGACGAAAATATCAGCTATGTGTGGACCGAAGAGGAGACTGCACCGTTCCTTGAAATAGTACAAGAAACAAACCATTTTTGGTAAGTTTTGTTTGTGGTTTGTTTCTTCCAAATGTTGGTTTTGTTCGTTTTGAGGTTTGATTGGCGCTCTTTTAATTACGTCATCTCGTTGCGCCCGCTTCTTCTGCAGTGGTATAATGGCACCTGACTGGAGAATTAGCGCCACCTACTGCTTATCTCGATCAACTAACTGTTACCCCCATGGAGACGTTGTCGTGGTGCAGGACCTCTGAATATGTAGTTGAATGTCACTGTATTTAATCAGGCAGGAACATACATATGCAGTGAATCTTGCAGGATGATGATTCAATTCCAAATCTTTTTTTTTTTTTCAATAAAGTATTATTTTATAAAATGACAGCATTCTCTATTGCTATTTTGAGACTTTGGATGTAAGCGAGAGCCTGAAAAAGATGCAGGACCAGTTGCATTGCTGTGATGACATGCTGAAACAGTGGGTTGTTGATGTCAATCAGTGGGCCATGAGCAGTAAGAACAATGCTTTATTAGTGTTGCCGTGGTTACCGGTGTAACCGTGGTACCGCCGGTTTAGGTTGATGACATTGTGATGCATAATTGCATGACATTACCATAGTTTTTGCTTCCCTGTACAATGTAAATACAATTATAAATGTATGTGATGTTGTTAACCTGCAATGCCCGAACAATTGATTGATTTTTGTGCCCATTCCTTGGCTCTGGGCCAGATCACTTTCACACGGGCTTGATCTCCCACACTGAGTAAGTGAGAGAGACAGAGAGAGTGAGGGGAAGATGGTATGACAAAATAAAAACAGATTCTAAACTGTGGTCCTGGGGACCCAAAGCATCGCTTATTTTCTTTCTAGCCTTTTATTAACCAGGCCCTGAATAATGACTTGGCTACCAAGTGAATGTAATTAACTGAACAGACAAAATATGCTGCTGAGTCAATGCACCAGTACCTTTTATAGTAATATTAAAGACAAGGTGCTAGAAACCAAGTTAGGACATCCGATAGATAAACAGACAGATTCAATGTCCAAAGCTTTGTAACAGGATGTTATTTATAAGAACCAACAGCCAACATTCAATTTCAACAGGTACCTTTCCATCAGGTGGGAAATTTAATGATTTGAAAAATACCCAGTGTGATGCAAATTTGTGGTGCAACAAAATAAAACTTATTTTATTACTCTGGCTTAAATGTATGAAAATGGGGGCACTGCCGGTGTGTTGATCCACCTGGTATTTTTACTACAATACAAACAAAAAAACTAAAAGCACATTATAATTATTGACATGCCATGGAACACAATATTTAATTCTACAGGAGGACCTGATGTGAGCATATCCTAAGCCTTTCCAATGGTTATAACCATAAAGATAAAAAAGGACATAAAATTAACTTCATTGTCACCCATGGGGAAAATTGTGTTGGACCTAGGGATGGGTAACATGGAACACATAAGTATCACCATAATAATAGGGGATTTTCTTTGATATAACTTTGTATGATATCTGATTACTTAAGACAAATTGCATAATAGTAATCCAATTGATGTTAGCCTAATGGTATTGAACTGCAAGGTAATGTTAAGTGTGATATCAAAGTAAAACTTAAATGTGTAGCACTTTACACTACACAAATCACAGATAAAGTAACTTTTAATTTCTGTTATATTTTGTAATCTTAATGTGTAGTTTATTGGTTAAATGCTGGTAGTTTCTGGTGATAATTAGTAATTATTAGCATTATAACATAACTTCCTTCTCTCTTCAATGGAACTGCCATATTCTTGAGGACAGGTGAGGTTGTGACAGTACTGTTACTCAATACCTATTATGAAATCACTAGCTAGCACTATGTATGCTGAAATTAGAAATCAAATATCCCAAGAATAGTAATCCTTCCACTGCAGATGTAGGCTGGATCCAACACAGTAAGTGTCATGCATCTGCAAGCAACTTCTCTGGCTGAATTATATCAATGTGGCAATTATTTTAGCAGATCTCAGATTGACTTGTATGATGAATGTAGGCCGTATAATCCAAAATACTGATCTGGCGTCAGCTAAATTAACTCTTGGATTAGTATGTGCACTGATAACGTCGCATATAACATTTATTAGTTTCCCAACTTTAGATTAACATCCAAAGTCTAATGGCAGACAAGCTGAAATCTGGATGAACAGGGCGTTTAATTTTCAGTTTTTTTATATGGCTGACCATTAATCTCAGATCCAGAAGAGGATTGATAACTAACAATAGCATCGTCTTACCATTGTCGGTATCCCTCCTTGGCAAACAGAGAACGCAAACTTGGCCAGCACTGGTAAACTAAACTTTTCCCGTAGCAGATGGGAAGACAAGCTAAAACGTCCTGTCTGGACACCACAGTCCACAGTAGGTTAATGGTAGACAGCTTCTTCTTCAGGCATATAGCTATCTATCTGTTTTTATTATTATTTTCTAAACTAATGAAAATGTTTAAGACCTTTAAGTAACACTAATGACCTCGACTAGCTATGATATCTAAGTTTGAAACTGTTCTATTCTCATAGTTTTAAAGTAGGCCTACGCCCTATACCAATTAAAATGTACTTATGGAAGATACAAAGGTACATGTATTGTATGCATGGGCGCAAATGATTAAAATGTAGATCACCTGTTGAGGTTAAGACAAAAGACTGGGTCTTTCCAGAACTTTCCAACTCCTGGAACTTTGACGCCCCAGAGCAGCTGTTCCCCTTGTTCTCAGAGGGCGTGAGAGACGTCTGGTATAACAGTGACACTGCAATGTTAGTCACAGGTCAAAGCTAAGCGATGCTGCACCACTCCGGACTACGCCTGCAACGCGAGCCATGTATTTTAACTTGGCGCACTTACACCTCACAATGACCCATGACTTTGTGAGCCTGGTTCAATTTGACCGTGCTCACAAGACATAATGTGCTAAACACATAGGCCATCTGTGGTCGGCAGTAATGCCCTGCGCTATTCTTAGTTGCATTGAGCATTGTTACTCTTCTTGAACCCAATTTATTTCTGTTTTCTTATTCAAAGTAGAGTAATTAAATCTTCAAAAGTATCATGAAAACAAACATACAAAGATAGTTCTTCAACTGACTGATGAGTCAACATTACTGGTTCCTCTTAAACACAATCAAACCCATGATATAATAGCAAAGTCTCTAATTTAATATACACCTTTGTTTTGACATAACTAATTTAGCACACTATTACTATTATAACCACAACGATATGTATACACAATTAAACACTTTCACTTTTTGGATTCACATCACTAGCGTACATAACTGGAAAGTCTTAATAATTGTAACAAGCCTACCTTATATTATACATGTTTCATTGTCTGCATACTACGATGGGGCGGACGCTTCTCTGTAACTAGTGCGTGTACGTGACTAAGCGCAGCTATTTTATGTGGAACTTAAAACAAAATGTAAATGTACACAGAAATATATTTACGACATATTGACGACATTCTCCATTTCCTATTTGCATTTCTATCATCATTATAGGTTTTTACACGAGGAAAGTATTGTGTGCATGTATTGTTATTGTTATTATTATTATTGTTATTGTTATTATTATTATTATTATTATTATTATTATTATTATTATTATTTCTATCTACTTCCTCCGTCCCGAGAAGAGTATACTTCTGACACCGTTACCTATAGTGCCATCTGTGCAAACAGTGAAGACATTGATACGATTTAGCAAATTATTTAAAATGCCATATAATTTAAAAATAAAGTGGTGCTGCCTATTTTTGAAAACGAAACTAATAAGATGCCCTTTTTCAACCCTCTACAGGAGCATATTTCACTCTCTCCACCCTTCACTCTCTCGCTTGTCTGTTTTAAGTTTTTCTCACTTTGACAAGTTCCTTCAAAGTCTACGGTAACAAAAAGGCGCACTAAGGAATTTACTGTAGTCACACTTTCACGCACGCACGCCTCTGTATTCTAAAGTCTAGCATTTGGGGTAACCACAAGGGCCCTGAACAGCATCGTAAAATGCAGTTCTTATAGTCAAGGACTATAAGATTTAAGAATAAGAAGAGCTGAAGGGAATAAGAAATAAGATCTGTGCTATTAAAGTCCTGACGATTTTCTTTTTTCATATAAGCCATTCCGGGTTCATGAGATATGAAGCCGAAATTTAAAAAAAAATCTATTCCTATAATACTTCAGCATGAACAATTTAGGCCTTTATGGTTTTCCTAAATCCAATGATGAATATGCAAAATTTGCTGAATCGACAAAATGTGTACTTTTGTGAATGCACACTGCGCTGGATGGGGCCCAACATATGGAAAACTGTTGGGGGAGATAGCTGTGGCAGTTGGGCAGGCAAATACATGAGTAACCCACACCCTCCCCTCATTAGAACCAGCAAGCCAGAAGCCAGGGCGGTTAGTTATGAGGGCAGTCTTTAACCACCCGGAGATGCTGCAGCTCAGCTTTTGTAATAACTTGGCAGGGGAAAAAAACAACCCCAGAACATCTCCAGATGAAGGCATGCTTTTCTCAACCCAGATACAGCAGCAGGGAATGTTGTCTCCAGGGATAGAAAGGTATCCCAGCTCAGGCCTGTGACGTCCCAGATTATTCCTGGCATCTCTTTATGAGGGCCTTGGGGTTTACAATAAGAGGAGGTCCCTTACAGAACATCAGTGAAGAGACCTCATATCTTACTTTGATTCCCAGAAACGGGAAGCTCTGAAATTATGTATCACGATGCGCTATCCACAGCTCCGACCACAGCTGGAAAACACAACTCTGGGCGCTCTCCGAATGAAACTCCACTACATACAAATATCGCTGTATTCATCAGGATAGGATAAGTGCAAAAAAGTAAATCACAAGTGCGGATGAACAAAAACAACCACTGGACTTGAGTTTTCCCCCCCAGAATCAACAGGCTAACATAAACCAGACCTTGAAGCCTTAAATTGCGCGGCAAAATGTATAAATCATTTGCCAGGTTAACATTCCAGCACAAACAAGTCAAAAGGAGACATTTGGTACAATGTTATTCAAGCTGTCTTTGCATCCTGTGCATTTGACCGGAGGTCATTCATCTCCAATGGCTTGACTAAATAGTGCGGTGTTATATTGCCCTAACGCTGAAGACATTAGGCATTCATTGGAGCCCAGACGTTTCCCTGGGGCTTACTACTTCACGTGTCTACCTTGGTCACTGAGCTGGGCCACTTCTCTAATTGAGAGTAATGGAATGAACAGAGATTGAGGTCAAAAGGTAGACCTGTACAGAGACAGGTCAGTGATTTTTATTTAAAAAATCTGTCAAATGTTTTACCAAATTAAAATCACACTATTGGCTTTTGTTTTTATTTACTTGACTGTACTCGACTTCTGAAGTACTTCTGGTACTGCACCCCTAACACCTGCACATAGTAGGAAGTTAGGAACACACATCCTCATCCAGCAATATGTGCCAATGTACTCCAGAGAGAGGCAGACAAATTGTTGCAAATCCAAAATATGCGGGTACTCCATAATAATGATGCACAATGTAAGTCGACTTTTCTGTTTTGTAGGTCGTTTTTTTAACACCTTGTGTTTGGGACCAGCAGGTCAAAACCTTGCGACGTGTGACATCCCTCAACAAATCTGTCTGACTCGGAACCTCGAGTTGTCACGTGGATTAAAAAGAAAACAGACGCGAGCTGGCAGTAGAAATTGCGCTGCCTGCATATTTGTATTGGCTCTCCAGACCAGCGTACCTTCCGGATAATTACTGATTAGTCATAGAGATCAGTGATCTGACCTCCATCACCCCAAAGGCTGCAGGGTGGTCATAACATAATTGACATGTCACCATTTGACCCCAGTTATTGTTAGGGCCTGTGATTAATATTTTGGGGTTTTTTTGTGATCAATTTTATTTTATTTTATTTCAACAGAAAAATATAGACAGGCATCTATGAGTTGCAAAAATAGAGCAGAAAATATACATTTATACCTATATAAATGCCTATTTACATACATATATAAATAGAGACCTAAAATAACATAACAAAAATAAATAAAGATAAATAAATACACAAAACACAGCCCCAAATATAACCCACCCATCCCCTGGATCCAGAATATCATATCTCAGTCTCATATTACACCTGAAACACACGGAGGATTGATAAAAGCGAGAGCCAAGCCTCTATTGCTGACTCTTTAGCTCCGTGGACCCTAGTTGTCGACAACTCCAAATATACAATATCCATATGTTAAAATCCAAACTCTATAACAGAGTGAGTGTGGAGCTTTCCAACGTGTGGCGATTTTTTGCGGCCGTAAGTCTAGCCAGCAATGCTCTTTTCTTGTCCAGAGTTAAACCCAACCTTGACAAGTCATTTAAAATAAGTGTGGCAGGCGAACAAGGCAATGTAATTTTAAACACCTTGGAAAGGTTAAAGGCAACCATCTTCCAAAATTCAGCCACTGGGGTACACTCCCAAAACATATGAAAATAAGTGCCAGCCACCTTGGATGGACAAAAAGTACACGTAGGATCATTGATAACCTTCATCAAGTGAAGCTTCCTAGGAGTTAAATAAACCCTATGTATATAATTATAATGTATTTGCTGATGATCAGGGTTTCTGGATGCCAAGAGGGCAATGTACAGGGAGTCTTGTCTTTTAAAGTCGATCTCAGCTGCAAATAAAAGAAAAAGGATTAATATATTGTGATTACTCTCCAATATAATGAACCAAGACTACACTATGTAGAGGGCCAATGGAGGACATATTGATCTATGGCTGGATATATATCTGCCTTTGTCTTTGCATGTGTCTTGCCTTTGGCCAAAACATATTGATAGGATTAGAATAGGAAATGTGAAGGAAGCACAACATCCCTAATGTAAAGCTTTTAAAAACAATCAACAGTCAATTATCATCACTTGAAACTTGAAACTGGATTTGCATGCATTTTGTCCTAACATCAAAGACAATCAGAGGAAGCTGATTTGATTGTCTATACCCCGTGACGGTTCCTTGAGAGAGACATACTGTGCCTTCTAACAAATGTGAATAATGGTATGTGACTAATGGTTTTAATGGTTGCCTGATAGCCAGTCAAGGACAAGACCATTTCACCCTGCAGGCTTCGACAATATTCACATGGTAAAATGTCTTTCTTTTCACGATGGTTGTTTTTTTAGTGCAGTGTATGACTTGCATGCATTCTGAATTAATTTTTTTCCTGTTTTTTTCCGAGGTCATGTGTAACCTTGGTCAGAATGAAAACGTTTATGTAATCCTTAGACTGTGAGGCATGTCAACATGGGTATATAACTCCTATAGCCCCTGATCAGCCTCAATAATAAGATACGTGCCTTCCGATACCAATGGAACACAATTGACGTTGACTCATGCAGAAAATGCTATCAGATAGACGCTTGCAAATACCATGTAATGACCAATACTGTGTAACAGAAAGGTTGAATCACCACCTGAGAGCACAAGAGTTAAGCTGACGCCGCACAAGACGGTTCCAGCATCCAGATGTGGCCGATGCGGCAGTCTTCCCATTCACTGTGCCTGATGTTTCTCTACAGCATGTCGCCCCCATCAAGAGTGGGTTATGCAATACAAAGGGATTCCAACGGGGTGGTTATCGGCTACAAGGTCCTATTCTCGAATGTTTTCAATTTGTTCTGGGAGAGGTGCCATACCCTTATGCCAACAATGTAGGACCGTTTGACAGTGTATAAAATAACATGGTGGTGTGGGTGGCCCGAATTGTCTCAATGTATCCATGGTCTGATCCCGACGCCTGACGACAGTGGTGTTACTTTTCAAAAATCTGCTCATTTTGCACTTACAGTACAGTAAAGTAGAGCCAGTCAAATGCAGGCCCACAGACTTCATCTTGATCCTTTTCAACATTGCAGAAGTGGGCATCGACCCAGAGAACGATGTCCGTCTCTGTATGATTGTCTTCAACAAGGAGCACAGACCACAGCATCCCTGTAAAGGACACCTTGGTGCATTCAAAATGAAATGAACAGAAACATTAGCTGCTTGTGCTCCTTAGATTTAGACTTTAGAATACAGATACATTAAGAGCACATCAGATAAACAAAAACAACAAGCGTCCAAGATCATCTGTAGCAGCCATAATAAATAACATCATAGTCCTGACAGACATTTAAAGTGCATGTTAATACTATTTAACAACAAAAAATAAATAGCAAGTATACTGCACATCCCCTAGTCCATATACTTCACATCCCCTAGTCCATATATTTTGTATCCCCTAGTCCATTTATTCCACATCCCCCAGTCCATATATTTCACATCCCCTAGTCTATGTCTTTCCTCAGACTCCCCATAGCTACCACATCTTGTTTAATTGACTTATTGCCATGGGGATACATTTGTTTTTTGCTTGGTTGGTTCTGATCTTGGGGTATCTATACCTCCGACCAGAAGGGAGTGGCTGGAACTACACTGAAAGTGGATGAGATGTGTCAGTCCGCCTGGTCAGGTGCAGGTGGTACAAGTCAGCCTGCTGCTCCACCAGGTTTTTTTCCACACCGTTTCCTAATTAGTTATTGTGAGGGACTTTGGAATGGCCATACCAGCATACAACACAATAACAAAGGATACTCTCAATAAAAGATTACAGTATTTTAGGTGGACCCAACTGAATCCTGTTATCCAATGACTAAACGTTTTGAAATTTACTTTACATGTTAATGGAAACCGTCTGCCATCTGACGTTGAAGTCCGTGGAGGGAGGAAGGGGGCCAGGGGCCACAAATCAATGGGGACAGAGTTCAGTGTCCAACACAGTTGGACACTAATTGCTTGTCCTTCAAAGTTTAAAAAAAACTGTTGTTGGAGGTTGCTGGTTGTTGGAGGGTTAGAGGTTACCGTTACTGGTTCAACTCACAAAAGTGGTAAAAAAAAAAACACGCAAGGTTTTAATTTGTGTTGATTTATGACTTACATTGTAGTTTACCTCCACATGAGAATTTTGCATTTGGTTAGTGGAGCAACTGCTAATGAAATCGGGCTAATTTTCAGGAAAACTTTTGAATACTAATACATCATACTATTCATGATGAGCACTAAAGTGAATTCAACTTGCTTGCACTGGTCGACTTGTCAAGTCACCAGACACCTGGCTAGCTTGCACTGAAATGACACAAGGGGCCCTATCTTGCACTCAGCGCAATTGACTTTGTACACTGGCGCTTGCGCAATTCCTATTTTGCACCCGACGCACATTGGAATTTTCCCTCGCAAGGCGCAAGTCCTTAACTTGGGGAATGAACTTGCGCTCCGGGGGCGGTTCAGCGAAAACAGGAGGCGTGTCCCGGCGCTAACGTTCCCTGGTGCTATTCTGCACTTTCACAAAACAATAGCGCCACAGACCAGAAAAAACCTAGTTTAAAGTCAGTGGCGCTTATTCAGACCCTATTTTAAGGGCGCTTGGCCATAATCAGGGGGGGGGATGCGCGATTGTTGACGGGGGGGAATGCGTGACGGGGGGGAATGCGTGATTGTTGACGGGGGGGGGGGGGGGGGGGGGGGGGGCGGCTCAAAAATAATAGTACACCAAATAAAAAAATACAAAATAAAATAAAAAAAATAATTACGGTATAATTACTCTAGTAATGACGGATCAAATTAACCTGATTGACCAATAGTCGCAAGACACACATATAAGGACACAGGGCCGTGCAGAGAGCCTTTGAGGGGCAGGTGCTCAAAAACGCGAGGATTTTTGTTGAGCGGGGGGGGGGGGGGGGGGGGGGGTGTGCTACCGGAGAATTTCTGTTGCGCGATTGTTGAGCGGGGGGGGGGGGGGGGGGGGGGGGGGGGGGGGG